>JARKIC010001009.1:0-161986 GCA_029378375.1 Mycena olivaceomarginata
AACTTGAAGGATCCTCCTTACCGTACTACAGCCCAAATGGCTCAAAAACGATCGCATTGTACTCAAGGCTTGCTTTTGAGATTGAAACCGGCAAAGGTACATACAATGGGGCGAATTAGTCTCGATGCTGAAATTGGTTTCAACTGAACCAATTTCGTGTACCTACTCACCGTTGCCTCATATGAATTTCACCATGTGGGGTAGTCCTTGTGAGGCCTTCCGCCGAGAGTCCCACCCCCGAGTGGACCGACTCCGGACAATCCGGGACGTCTCTGAGGTTTTCAACCAACTCCCGAGCGTCGGACGTACCTTAATAATGAGCCAACATTGTGGGCGGAACTGAGCAGCTTTCGGAAATGTCCTAAAATTCAGGAGGGACGGTTACACAGTCCAGAAGTTCAGCACCTCCGGAACATCGTACCTTCATAATAGAGTGATCATTCAATTGATTCTGAACAACCCGACGTGACCATATAATCATGACCAGAAAGCACCACGGTTCATCAGCGTGGTTCAAAACAGAGAAATCGACAACGCACACCAAAAACAAGGTACCTACGGAGCGTTCGGTGGTACTCAACAATATTAGTTCCTATCTCTAGGGGTAATAAAAATACACATTGACATACACGTGGTATCATACAGTGATATTCACCTTCCAAAGCCAAAACCCTAGATATACGTGGTATCAACCAGTGATATTCACCTTCGCAAAGAAAAGCCAAGACCCTACCTACATTTGATGCGAAATCGTCTGCGATCTCAACTCCTCTTCTGCTGACTCCTCTTCTGTCTTCGATGGCAGTCTCTCTTTGTTTTCCGCAGGTATGGTTTCCTCCCCAGTACTATTGAGCTGCAATTCGGTGCAAGCTGCAGTGCCTGCTGGCAAGAGTTCGTCGTCGTGGTCTGGCTGGGAGTCCAGGGCGACTGCGTGAAAGATTTCCGGCGCAGCGATTGAAGGGCCCGGATGAACGACTAAGGAATATGAAGTTTAATTGATGGGTATATGTGAAAGAGCAAACGCTTACAGGATCGGAGCCTGCGAGGAGGGCGTACAGAAAAGGCCGGAAGGAGTAGATGCATAAATCTATGCCTCATGAACAGCTGGACTAAATTTTGTGGCGCGGTACTCACTCATTGTCCGCAAATTGATGTTCTATGAAGACAGGTCAGGGCTCACATCGAAGGAAAAGGAAAGAAAGAAGAGCCTGAAGGGACGTACAGTGTCGGTGAGATCGGGATTCATGATGCTGTAGACGTCGAGGATACACGCGGTCGAGCTCAGAAAGCAGGAAAGAAGAGGGTAGAGCGCTGAGTGCATTCTTCATCGGGATGTCGCGAAACGACGACGAGGTAACTGATGCTTACCGATGCGTATGATCATCGAGCGAAATCTGACGACGGGATGCCTGGGGAGACTCGAGGCAAGTGTGACAGTCCCAGATTTGGAGACGCTGGTGGTCTGAGAAACGGCTTCGATCCGCAGGCGCTGTGTACTCATCTGTGGGAAGTCAGTAAGCAATTATAGCGACAGAGACTTTGCAAAACGCGCCTCGTGTCGGATCATGAAAACCACCATGTTCACGAACGACAGGACTTCGACGAGGGACATCAATAGCGTCGGTACAGAGTACGCGCCAACGAGCCAGTGGAGCTGTACCGCGGGTGTGGGATCCTTCAGCCAACAGGCCCCGTTCTTGGCGTACCACCTGCAAAAGTTTAGAACAGTGTTCAAAGGAGTTAAATATATAAATCTGCTCACCCGAATTCGCCGGCCACCCACGTCGGAATGGTGCACACCGCGCAGACCAATACTGTGCCCAAAAGGTAGAATTTCTCCATTTTCTTGCCGTTCACGCCATAGACGAGGACAAGTCTGGGTTGCCCAAAATTAAAACGTGAAGAAGATAGAAGACAAAGTGCGTACGTGAGATTGAGTGCTACGCAGCAGAACATGCATGAGGCGAACAAGGGGGACGCCTTAAGCAACGTTAGGGCACAGTCGAGTGATGATATGAGCACACGTACCACGCCCAAGAAACCGACCAGACTACATCCAGGAGTCGTCTCCTTCATGTCTGCGAACATCAAGGAACCGAATACCACGCTTCGCAATAGATGTTAGGGAAGCCCATGTACGCGAAAGCAGTGTAAAACGCACTTTGCTACCAGGGCATAGATGAGCAAGCGGAAGCTGACGCGGTCGAGGTACGGCCGCGACATGGGGTTCCATTGTAGGTACGCAATTGTTGCTAGTAGGAGGACGGATAACACTACTCCTGGAATGGACGCACCGAGCGTCACGCCGCTAACGAGGAGGTGCCGGTCAGTAACGTGGTTGAGCTTGAATGCCTAGCACTTAGTAACGTACTTGATGACCGCCAGAAGATGGTCCTGGTTAGATGACATTATGATAGAAGAGGATAGAGGGGAAGAGGTCCTCGAGGTTTGAGGTGGGGAGACACGGACATACAGACACAAGCGGCATGCCCCGTGGCTTATGAAATAATAAGCCACAGTGGCTTATTGGCGGCTTACACGCGGCTTACTGGCGGCTGTTAGCCGGATTTTCTCTAGGCTCTAGACCCCGGCGGACTCCAATAAGCCGGCTGACAGCTGCCTAGCTGCCAGCCATAAGCCGTCAATAAGCCACTGTGGCTTATCAATTGATAAGCCACGGGGCATGCCGCTTGTGAGAATATCGTAACTTTCCAGTCGGTGGCTGTCAGGGTTGTTCGCCTGAATGAAGGGCTCGGTCGGTGTTGTTGCGTTGGACGTATGCAGTAATAATCGGGCTATAGCGCCAGAGGGCGTCCAACAATTTGGAAATCCATAAATTAGCATTTACCGCAGATGGTGAGATCCGGAGGATGGTGCCCGGTCCGGGTAGATGCTGCGATGGATGAGAGAGCAGGGAGAGGAGGGGGAGGGGGAGGAAGGAGGAGGAGGAAGGAGGAGGGGAGTCCGGAAGTCCGGACACTCGTGATCGGGTATAACAAGAATAGAGCACCTCCGCCGGGTGAAAAATGTCGGAGCAAATGTTGCTTAGGGTCAATAAAGCCAAAACGGAGGCTTGACTGACCTGTCCGGAGCCTGACGTTCCGAGAGCCTGATGTTCCGAGAACCTGACGTTCCGAATGTTCAAAGAGATACTCTCCGTGAGTGCTAGACTGTTGTCAGCTTCTGTCTGCTTGCTGTCATTGAGAACTCTATATTACTGGTCCTCCAGCGAAAATAGCGGTCTTCTGTGGCGCCAATTGGACTTCCTTTCAATTATGGAGTAGTCTCATAAGACTCCACACACCAGACTTAGGTTAGCATTCCTGTGGTTGGTTCAGGGTTGGTAGCAAGGGTCTACTTCACCATATTACTCACGTTGCTCATATGGCTCAGAAACGATGTTTCGTTCGGCCGTGCTTCGGTTGGGCCATGCTGAAACCGGGCGAAGGCACATGGGGCGGGACGAATTCAGTTTCTCGTCATCCTGAAAATTGCCGAAGTTCAACTGACGGCATGGATTTGCGTGTGCTTACCGTTGCTCATGTGGTTGACGAGGCACGCCTGGTCCCACCTCCGGATAAGAAGGCCACCGGGGTTGGAAAACCAGTCAGTAACTCTGGAACGTCGTACCTCAATACAGTAATGGGCCAACATTCGATTGCCAGGGCTCTCGACAGCAGATTTCGCAAATCCTAGTGGCCCCAGTCGTAATTGCAGACTTCCTCGACCAGATTTACTTTGTGAATGGTGATCGATGATTCTCCACTCCGCAATGCACAATGTCAGAGTGTCGGACGCACAAAACATACAGAGACAAGGTTCTATAATGCCTACAATATCATCAGATACATTTTTATCAGCAGCCCAAGACAACACAACGCCGCCACGGACGGGACCAACTAAATCAATCCATATCCATATCCCAATCATCTCCATCCACATCCACATTACTCTCGTCTACGTCCCCGGCCCCCGCCTCGTGCCCGCGCCTCCGACCCCGCATTACCACCGCCCCCGGCTCCACCGCGCTCCATGACGCTGTGCAGCTCTGCCACGCCCGGCCCCAACCCCGACCACCCGCCACGCGCTCGAGCCGCTCGTCCACCGCGCTGCGCTCTGGAAGAAGCGCCGCTTCGCGTGCGCCGTTCTTGGCGGGGCGAGTGCGGCTCGAGGCGTGGGAGGTCGACGTACCGGTTCGTCATGATGCTCATGCGCTTCCGCCGGCGCACGGCAGCAGACGCGGTGGCAGAGGCGTCGTCGGACGAGTAGAGCTCCGAGTCGCTGTCCGAGTCGTCCGAGGGCACGGCGTCGGCGTTTGTTGGAGGTTGTACACGTACCGCGCGTGTTCTGCGTAGAAGAAGGAAATGAGAAAGGGAAATTAAATAGGTAAATTAAATAGGGAGAAGGGACAGAGGGAAGGGGACTCTTACGCGCAAGTCGCTCGTCGAGCTCGTCACGGGCTTCTTCTTCGTCCCGGCGCCGAGAGGTGAGTCCCACATGGTCGCCGACGCTCTCCCGCGGGACGTCGTGCATGCCCACACTTGGCGCACCCACGCTCCGCAGCTGCTGTAGCTGCTCCAGCGCGCGCTCCCTGCAACATAAGCACGTTCGTTCAACCCTCGACTTTCGACCAAGGTACGACGCAGAACTCACCGAACCCGATCCAAAATCCCGTCCCGCTGATTCAGGTCCTCCATGTTGCTCTGCATGACCTCGAGCCGGTACCGCGGGCCGAACCAGTGGAAATACTCGCTCCAGGGCAGATTCACGCTGATATCGTTCTCGATGCCGAGCGCGGCAGGCCGTCTCGTACGTCCACGCGCGCGCAAACGTTCTTGACGGTGTACCCCCCGCCGCCAAGCAGGATGAGCGGGAGCCCCGTCCGGCGCATGAACTGCACGCACGCGGCGTGCCCCGCGAGCGAGAGGTTGAACCCGCCGAGCTTGTCGCCCGAGAGCGAGTCCGCGCCGCACTGCAGCACGACCGCGGTGGGACGGTACACCTCGAGGATCTTACTCATCACGGGCTCGAAGACGCTCTTGAACGCCTCGTCGGTGATGCCGTCGTCGAGCGGGACGTTGAGCGAGTAGCCTTTGCCCTTGGCGCGGCCGCGGTCGTCCTGGGTGCCGGTCCCGGGGAAGAAACTCGCCGTATTTGTGGAACGAGGCGCACATGACGCGGTCGGTGGTGTAGAAGGCCTCCTCGACGCCGTCGCCGTGGTGGATGTCGATGTCGATGTAGAGGACGCGCGGGTGGGTGCGGAGGAGCTCGAGGATGCAGAGGACGATGTCGTTGATGTAGCAGAAGCCCGAGGCCTCGCCCTTTTTCGCGTGGTGAAGCCCGCCGGCCCAGTTGATCGCAATGTCGGCGGCGCCGCTGTTTTATTCGCTGCGCAGCCGCAATGGACCCCCCGGCAGAGATGGAACAGAACTCGAACACGCCCTCGAATGCAGGGTTATCTGGTAGTTCCCCGACCAGGACTGCCTGTACCTGTCAGATACCCAAAATCAAGCGAGAAGAATGGCACGCACAGAGCATCCCTCCGTGTGTCAGCTCCTCCGCCGTCTCAGGCGTTACGCGCGCGAGGAAGTTGATGTATTCGTCTGTGTGAAACGCGGTCATGCTCTCCGGGGTCGCGCGTTTTTGCGCGCTGAATACCGCGTCATTGAATGAAATGCACAAAATTGCAATGTGCTCACGAGAACGTGCATCTGGGGCAGCATCCCGTACGCGCTGACAAGGTCGTGCGTAACACGTACCCGGTGCGGTTTCATGGGATGTCCTAGACCGTATGTGTACCCGCCCACATCCGCTGAAGGAAAAGTCAGTGACCAGACTGTTTTTCGGTCGCCACGACGCACGGTCATAGTAATAAGCTACCCTCCGCTTGGACATGGCGGTTGTGAACAGCCCAGTGTATAGCCAGTTCAGAGGTAAGAGTCCCTCGGATTCTGAGCTGGAACTGAGGACGGAAAAGACAAGGTGGGCGTCGGGGTCAGAGCGAGTGGTGCGCTGCCATCAGCCATCAGCCATCATCGGCGTCTATCGGCTACACTCGAACCCCTTTTGACCATACCCCTCGAATCCGCTTGCATCATCACCGAGCCAATCCAACGGTGAGCGTGGACGCGCGTCGACGAAGGATTGGGACGGTGGCAGGTGCAACAGGGAAGTCGAGTAAACGACTGGACTGGACGTTGGTGAGACTGGGAGAACGTGTAGAATCCATGTTGGAAAGCCATAGAGGTGTTTGCTGAGGGCACAGATGGATGCCGTCACGGCAACGGGTGGAAGCCCTAATCGTCTGCACCGGCACAACACAGCATGGGTTTTGACCAACGTGCTGCGTATGCCGTGCGTATTTAAGCGCTGCAGGAAGGGAAGAAGCATATTTACAATTTTACAGTCGCTTACAGCACGCATGCAAGAATACACGACACACAAAAGTATAGAGTGCATAATTTGGAACAGCAAGCGCCTCATGGACACCGTCCACAACGCGGACTTGCCACACCCTCCACAAGTTCGCTGAATCGCCACACACCCTACGCAACGCGTTTGGCCTCGGCGGGCTTCACCATTGTGACCAGGAGCGGCAGCTCCGGCTCATCAACGTGCTCGCGCCCTGGCAGCGCCGGCGTCTGCACGAGGGAGAGCCGCCACTTGATCTCCTTGTGTCCTGGCGCAGGGGCGAACTCGAATTCCTCGACGAGCGCGATCAGGATCGTTTCTACGGAGAGGGGAAGGGGGGTTCGATTAGGTTGGGGCGAAAGGGCGAGAGGGAGGGCAGGGGCAGCGCACTAAGCTCGATCTCGGCGAACTTCATGCCGATGCAGGAGCGGTTCCCGCCGAGGAACGTCAAACCTACATACTCAGGCCCTCAGCCACCACTCCTTTTAAGTTGAAACACCCACAGTCGGAGGGACGCACATGTGGGAAAAGGCGCCGGGCACCCCTGCGGACGTGCACCGACGGGGGGAGGCCTTCGATTCCAGCGCTCGGGGACCCACGTATCTGCGTCCGGGCCCCAGATGGCGGTGTCGCGGTTGACGGCCTCGATGGCCACGACGACGGTCTGACTCTTCGCAATCGGTAGCGTGCGGACGAACTCACCATTGGAGAGCTCGATTGGCGCGCTGAGTGGGATGGTGATGGCCTCCGTCGCGCTGCATTTTCCAGGGCAGTATCTCGTTCTCAGTCTACGTACGGAGCTGGAAGGAGGGGGAGGGGCTCACGTGCGGTGCTGGAAGGACGCGGGCGCATAGAGGCGGAGGGTCTCGCGGTAGCACGCGTCGAGGAAGGCTGCATTCCGACGTCAGTATCAATCGTGCTGGCACTGTTGCGATGATGGCGGGCTGACGCACGGAGGGTAGTGAGCGTGTGGTAGTCGAGCTCGCCAAACGTGTCTGCGCGTGCCTGCGCGAGCTCCTCGCGCAGCCGGCGCTGGCGGGGGAGGTCGTGGGCGAGTGAGTGAAGCATGCGCGCGAGCGCAGACGACGTCGTGTCGTGTGCGGCGGAGACTAGCGTGTTCATCTGCCCCAGCACCTCCTCGTCGGGCAGGCTTTCTTTCTCGTTCGCGACCGCAGCCATGTTCGCTTTCACTGCGTAACACAACACCCAACAAAGAAGAAATAATGAGCAACGCATTGGCGAATGGAGAGAAGGGGGGTAAGCCGCACTCAGCACACTCATAACATCTTTCCCTGCGCCGACTTGCACCGCCACCTCTGCGTCGCCCGAGCTCAGCGCAACCTTCTTCGCCGCATACAGTGCCCTCGCTATTCCGTTGCAGCGTCTCGACGATGCGGCGCACCTTTTGCACGCGCGGGACCGGTGTGAGGCGCGCGAGGGCGCGTTGGAGCCACACGGGCAGGGTGCGCATGCACCAGATGCAGATGGGCATGAACTTGCGCAGGGGGTAGACGGGTGTAGCTGAGGGCGTGTCAGTACCAAAAATGAAACAAACGACAGGGGAGGGGAGGAGGAGGAGGGGAGTAGGCGGAAGAAGAAGAAGGAGAAAGGGGCGGACGCACGGGAGCTCGCGCGCTGCGACCATGTACGCGTTGTCTTCCGTCTCGTCGTCGAGCGCGTCGAACGAGTACCCGAGCGCGCCGACACCTACGCCCTCGAGCGCCGCGCGCGAGCACCACTTCCAAAGGTCGAGAACGGCCGAGGGCTGCTGCGACGCGGTTGGTATTTGTTGAGATGCCTTCCCACGTCGGAAGCGCACGCGGCGCGGACTTTCGCGCCGATGACGTCACGCGCCTGGCACGCGACGCCCCAGAAAGTGGGCGTGAGCGCGCGCATGTGCGCCGCGCCAAAGAGAGGCTGGATCATCTTGCGCTGCCTGGTTGCGTTCCCGTCAGTTGCGTTGATCCGTCAGCATCGTACCACACCGCCCAGAGCGAATCCGCGAGCGGGGGGGGGATACATGAAAGCGAAGAGGGAGAAGAGAGGAGATGTACTTTTTGTGCGTGTCGCCGTGCACAGAAATGAGGCCCGGGCCAAAGCAGTAGTAGAACTCGCTGTCGGGGGGCACGATCCGTCAACTCGTGTGTGGTGGTCAATGGATAGGATAGAAAGGGGACGCACGACATCATGGCGGGCGTCTCGTCGAAGACGTGCGTGTCACAGACGAGGACATGGTGCAGCGCGCGCGTGTCGGAGAGGTAGATTTGCTCTTCCTACAAATTGAAACGAGGGTTAGCAGTGTTGGTATCTACTGTAAAGATGCTGGGGTCGCACCCCGGCCATCATGTGGACTTTGAAGGCGCGCCCGTACGTCGCGGACAGCGCGTGGTGGTACGCGAGCCCGTGCGGGCCGGAGTACAGGTCCTTGCTGTTGCCTGCAAGCATCATATAATAAAGGAGAATGGAGACTCAGCGCCGGGGGAGAACGAATGTCCATTAAACGGAAAGGAAAGCGCACCGAGGAAGAAGGAGGAAGGTGCAGGGCCGCGGAGAGGCACGAGACATTTGACTGCGTGCCGGCGCCAGGGCGGAGTTACAGGGCGCAGACGACGAGGAGGGCGGCGGTGAGCAGGTATATGTGTGTTCGCATCAGGACGGCGGTTGGGGGAGGTGGGCGTCATGTAGCGCGAGTCGAACAAGTCGGTTGGGAGGGTTGCAATTGGCTTTGTCGATCGTGAGATTTGTTTTCGCGGTCGAGGTGGTTGCTTCCCTCTTTTGAGACCGAAAGGATGTCGAGGCCCTGGAATAAATAGAGCCGCTGTAATCTCTTGTAATCTCAGCTAGACTTCTCTATCGGAGCAAGGGGAAACCGACGCTTTGACGTTGCGTTGGATTGACGTTCAACCGGCGCTGCATTGTTGAAAACAAACTGACGCTGTTTCATGTTTGATTGACGCGGCTGATACGCAGTATCAGACGTGGCCGAGAGCACCGCGGGAGGAAGAGGGAGGGGTTGACAGGCAGAGGTACAGTCCAAGGAGATGGAAGACTGAAGTGTCTTGAAGTCTTGCGGCACTTGAAGCAGGTCTTGCGCCCTGAGGCGTCGTGGATCTAGGCGTAAGCAGTATCACTCGCATGGAAGGACAGCTGCACTTGGGGAACGAGCCGAGGGGATGGCGGGTCCAGATGAGGCAAGAACAGATCCTAATGTCGAGCAGTGGACGCGGACGAGACAAGGCAGGAGGTGTTGGGGTGGGAGAAGAAAGATTAATGGGTGCCTATCAGTGCCTATTACTTGATGCTGATTCGTTCCATTAATCCGAAGTGAGTCCGTGAGTCGATGGTATCAGTTTAAATTATTATGCTTTCGCTGGGGATCTTAATTGGTGTAGCTTTTGAATCCATTAATGAGGTCCGGCATCTATCTGAGTCTGTCCCTGAGTCAATTCACTGTCCCTGAGTCAATTCAGGTATGTTATACGGCAAACGGAAACCGGGATCAATGGGACGTCAGGTTGTGTACACACTGGCTTGAAAACATAATCCTATTTGAAGATCAAGCAAGATACCTCAAATTCAACACCCACATCAATTTGTGTGCGGCATCGCCGAGGCAGAGTCAATGCGGCTTGCCGGCTTCCTGAACGGCCGTCTCCCTGACTTTGCCATTGATTTTAAGTTCTGTACTTCTGGCTTATTTACGAATGTGAAAGCCCGCGGGCCTCTCTACACTCACGAATTCGGGGACGCTTCCGCAATATTTCAGGTTGTGTTTTCGCTGATTCCGAAGTCTTTAAAACTCGCCGGCCTCTCCCTCACTCACGGGCAATAAGTGTTACTAGAATACGATCCAATGTCCACTCGTCGGACTATCAATCAGCATTCGAACCCACATGGGCCACATCGACGTCCTTTCAGGTTCTCAAACGTGTTTATCCTCCTGGATGGTATTCATACTATCCAGTAGGAGGCCGACTTTAATTTTCATGCGGTCGGGACACAAACTCATCCGGGGCCTCACAACGTACTCATTTCCCTGTTGTCTACCTATACCTTGAGCCTGGATTTGGTCAGGTCAGTGAAATGCCCGTGGCCTCGCCTGACTCTAATGGCAACCCTAAGAGTCAAAATTTCCGTAGGATTGTCGAAATTTTGGGGGATGTCACGCAAAAATTCGGCCGCTGTCAAAATGTCGAATACTGTAGCGTTTTCGACCGAATGTTCGAACATTTTTGGTATGGGCGACGGTGACTTTTCAGTTTCATAGCTCAAATAGGCCGAAAAATGCCAAAAATTTCGGTCACTGGCATTCACCGGACCACCATATCTGATTGCCGAGAAATGAACACCAAGTTCAATGAACATTTGAGGTGATGGGTGACATGGTGTGAACATTCGGTCGAAAACGCTGCAGTGGGTAAATCCGGTCACGCGTCACCCCCCTGTCGATTTGAATGAAATAGTTCAGTAGGCTTCGAAGTTCGTATGCGCCACAGACCTACTCGACTCAATACTGTGATCTCGATCTTCAAGTTTATCTTTGGAAATTCAAATATTGGAATCGCGGTCTTGCCAACTCATGATCCCGATATTCAACGTGGACTTTCTTTTGACTTTCTTACTCCAATTCGGCTTGCCAAGAGATTTGTTTATGGAATCTGACCTTCGAGCAGAGGATATCGGTCACCCCCTTGTTTATTTAGCCGTGGCCGCTTGGAGGATGCCCTCATTTGGCGTCTTCTTTTGGGTTCACCCTCACACACACCTCCATCGACAACGCCCCGGAGCTTGCCTAGACTCAGTCACCCACTTCTGGACATGTGACGAAGCAAGAGTACAAGACGTTTGACTGACGCGGATTGACACCCTTCACCATGAAGAACTGTATTTATCAGGGTCCTAAATAATATCGACTATCCACTCGGAAACTTCCGGTAGACTACGGTTCGAGTTCAGTTGACAATGACAGATTGATGCAAGTTTCAGAATCTTGCCCACCTTCAACGATGGCCGCCCGGGCTCCCAACATCCTGCCGAACCGCCAGGTATGTTACCAATGGGTCCTCATAACTCAAAAGCTGCACGACGCGCTTTGGAAAGCACTGTTTTCGCACGGTATGGCGACATGGCATGCAATCCTGGGAAGCCAAACCATTCCTATATGAGTATCAAAACATGCCTCCCACCCAGAGTCAATTCATTTACAAGCCCGACGGAAACGGATGCAATGTATACTGTAACCAGGACTAATACGACGCAGATACGGTTGTAAATAAATTGAATCTGATGGTTGAGTTATGAGGACCCATGTGTAACAGTTAACTTACCTCAAAAGTCCTGGGGGTTCGGCGGGATGCTGAGAGCCTGAGATCATTTATTGGGACTCCTCGATCTTTGTCGAAGGCGGAATGAAGGCTCTGGAAAGCGGGTCCTGAATAGTCACATGTCCGTGTTTCCCTTGCCACAATTTGTCAGTGTCAACGGAAATCGAACCGTATCGATTTCGTCTATCGTACTCTGCCCGTGGAGTTGCACAACACCCATCTGATGATTGACAGAGGGTGTGATGGATTGATTTGAATCTCTAGCTCCCATCCATGCAGAGAGCTCAAGAAGCCAGCGGGCGCACGTCGCTGACCGTAGTAGATGCGGAAAAGGGGGGAATGTTGGATGTCATGTACGTCGACTTCGGGCCTGGCGACCCCACGCAACCCCGCCACCTGGTCCCCCCCGCCGCAAGTGGCTCGTCACCTTCGTCGCATCCTACTTCACCGCCCTCACCGGCGCCACCGCGTCCGCGTACTCGATGGGGTTCCCGTCGATGATGCGAGAGCTGCGGTGCACCGAGGAGCAGGCCCCGCGCTCGGCATCTCCATGTTCTGCCTCGGCTTTGCGCTCGTGCCCCTCCTCACGTCGGCCTTCTCGGAGGAATTCGGCCGCCGCCCACTCTATGTCGTCTGTACCATTGTCTTCACCGCCATGTACGTTGTCCAGGCGACCGCCAACAACATCCAGACCGTGATCGCCGCGCGCTTCGTCTGCGGCGCGTTCGGCTCGACGGGCGCGACGATGGTCGGAGGCACTGTCGCGGATGTGTGGGCGCCCGCAGAGTGCGTTCTGTCTCCTCGTATGTAGGCCTGATTGATTTGGCCTTCACAGACGCGGGCTGCCGATGGCGGTCTACTCCCTCTTTGCCATCGCGGGCACCGGCACGGGCCCCATCGTCGCCGGCTGGATCGAGATGTCGCTCGGCTGGCGGTGGATCCAGTGGTTCCACACTATGTATGCCCTCCCCATCCTAGCTGTTGCACTGTCGCTGATATGTTCTTGCACCTACCTGCAGCGCGGGCGGCCTCTGCATCGTGCTCACTGTCGCCGTCCTACAGGAGACACGCGCGGGCATCATGCTCACGCGAAAGGCCAAGGCGCTCCGTGCCAAGACGGGCGATGCGCGCTACCGCGCGCATGCCGAGGACACGCGCGGGCCGCTCAGGAGCCTGCTTTGGGTCAGTGCGACGCGCCCGCTCAGTGCGTCTCGCTGTTTTCTGCATCTTTCACTTGCTGGCTCACGCCACGCGCAGTCCTCCTCCTCACAGAGCCGACGGTGCTCTTCTTCAGCCTCTGGATCGCCTTCGCGTGGGGCATCATGTACAGCATGTTCGAGTGCGTCTGTCTCGCACATACCGCGCGGATTTGCATTGAGTTAATTTATAAATGTCCGACAGGTCGATCCTGCCCGTCTTCGAGGGTCTCTACGGCTTCAACCAGGGCCCAGGCGGGCCTCACCTTCGCCGGCATGACGTGTGTGCCTCTTCCCTCCTTTCCTCTCCTCCCCTCGCATCTCCGCCCTTTCCCGCCCTTGCCCTTGATTTACGTTCATTGAATTGAATGATTGATTGCGTTGAACACATAGCGTCGGCGCCCTCCTCGGCTTCGCGACGAACCTGTACCAGGAGTCGCTCTACCGGTGCATCTCTTCCTTCTCCTTGTCTTCTATAATCCATAATCTGTCCTATTAGAAAACACTTCCCCACCCGTGGCCCTGAAGCGCGCCTCTTCGCCGCCTGCTGCGCGGCGCTGCTCTTCCCCGCCGGCATGTTCGTCTACGCGTGGGGCGCACGCGCTACGATTCCGTGGATCGTGTCGGTGCTCGGCGTCACGGTGCGCCTTCTTCGTTATTTCTTTTATCGTATTTGTTTCATGTATTTACCCTGTACTGTGTTAACCCATTCCCTGCTTCCCCTGCCCTCTCCGTTTTTTTTTTTTGTCTTTTTTTATCGGTGTGTCGAAGGGATGACTCACGAATGCCGGCAGCTGTTCATGTGGGCCACGTTCATCATGTACCTCGCCGTATTCACGTACCTCGCGGACTGCTACGGGCCGTACGCGTCCTCCGCGCTCGCGGGGCAGTCGCTCCTCCGTGCGTTCCTCCTTCCTTCCCTTCTGTCCCGCCTCCCACCAAGTAACGGACGGCTAACTAATTAACTCTCAACGCGCGCAGGCAACCTGATGGGTACCGCCTTCCCGTTGTTCACGCCACCAATGTATGCGCGCTTGGGGATCCACTGGGGCGTCCACCCTCTTTGGGTGTGTCGCGGTCGCGATGGTGCCGATTCCGTATGTAAGTCCTGCCCCCTTGGCCCTTCATATTTCTCTTCACCGGCACCGTTCGCCGCTTTGGTTTCTGGTGTTTGTGCTGCACCTGTAATCCCGCCACCACTTTCTTTTTGGCGTCTGTGCCGTGCGTTCGCATCTTTGCCGTTATTTCACGTGTCCAACGCTATGGAAGCCAAGCAACGTATGCTAATCGTGCACCAGGTCCTGCTATTCCTCGGCCCAAAGATCCGCGCGAGGAGTCGCTTCGCGAGTACTGTCGTGCACCAGCCCTCCTTATAAATTAGAACATATCAATCAAAAGGGGCAGGGTGAAAGTGAGGCATTGACGGTGCACTAAGGTTTTCTCGGTGCTGCGACGTTTTTCGACTGACGGTGATTGACGCAGGAAGATTGCCTGCGCAAGTGTCATGACTAGATTTGACGACGTACCTGTTTCTGATGCATTCGATCATAGCATTCAATGCTAATTGTACACTACCATTGCCCGGACCATATCTCTTGACACACCAATATACTCATCCATCGGCCGCCCGTCAACAATCCCCCATCCAATCGTATTCTGGGTCGTTCAAAAGTAAGGGTTCCATTTTGATAGATCCAATCACCAAACACGCTGACGTCGATTTATTCTCCGCCCGTTTGTTACCTTTCCATCCGGGTTCGAGCGCTTCACCTCCATTTGCAACTGAGTCTAGCGGGTTGTGTTTCAACCGCGTTTTTTTTTCTTTTTCTTTCAATTAGTCCAACTGGTCAACACATCCTCAAAGGCCATCTCGAATCGTTCACAGACCCGAACGAACCATCTTTGACTTCTTGATTCTAACAATTCTTAGTCGGTGGCACGTCAACACGTGTCGGTCATGTCCCCTTAGTTTTTAAAAAGGCAGAGGACTGTTTGAATGTCAATGCAACGTCAAAGCCTCACTGTCCCCCTCCCCCTCTTAAATGGACCGCACCGAAATCTACCCACCCACTTACCTATCTACCCAACCACAACTTCAGTATGCCCTCTGTGCGCGCCCAGTACGCCCAGAACGTGATTCTCGAGCATCAATTTCGACTTGCCAAGTCGGAAGCTGGGCTGCCGCCTCTCCGTCCTCCTCTGCGCGAAAAGACCAGTGGGCCGATCCGGATTGGTATTTTTGGGGCCGGCATCGCTGGGCTCTATGCCGCCCTTCTCATGGACTACCTTGGACCCGAGAGCGGGATCACCTACGACATTCTCGAAGCCAACCCAGATCGCATAGGCGGACGTCTATACACGCATCGGTTCAGCGACTCACCTAATGACTATTTCGTGAGTGGTTCAAACTGTCCTTGTCGCCAGTGTTCTGACACTGTTGTTCAGGACGCAGGAGCGATGCGCTACCCGAAAATTCCATGGATGAAACCTACCTTCGCCCTGTTCAAGTTCCTTAACCTCGACGACCCTAAATTACTGATCCCTTACCATCTCAGCGACTTGCGCGGCAAACAACATCCGCCACTTCAACAGCACCTCCATGTCCTCCGCGCGTCTCGAGGCCGCCGACGCTCGAGGCGACTTCGATCCATTTTCTACGAAGGCTGACGGCCTGACGGATACGATCAACAACCTCGTCGGCCACAAACTCGACCCATTCAAACACATGCTCACGGAGGACTTTCAAAAGGGGTGGGAGGCGCTGATGTCAGTCGATCAATGGTCGACGCGGGGACTGGCTAGCCTTGGCCGTGGACGACTCTCAGCGGGCATATCCGGAGCCGGTGCGACAATTTTATGCATCTTCACACCTGGACGAGAGCTCCTAACACGACCATTGTTTTATTAGCTCATCAAATATCTTGAGATGTTCACTTCGTCCACCGGTAAGCTATCATTCTCGGACCGTCAACTCTCAGGCTCCCGTAACCAATCCAGGACTCTTCGACTGTGCGCTGTCGGAGGCGATCCTTGATGCGATGGACTTCGACTACCAGCCACCACCCGAGTGGTTCACCATTCAGTAGGTTTCTCTCCCACGCTGTCGAGTGAGCTTTCGCGGACCCGAGTTGCAGGGGAGGCGGGAGATGTTGTTTCGAACGCCGTCATCGACCGTCTCACCCAGCCCGTGCAGCAAGGCCGCCGTCTCACTGCCGTCGCTCCCATCTTCGAGGCCAATTCCACAAGAGCAACCGCGCTTAAAGTCACCACCACCTCCAAAAGCGGTCTTATCGACTCCGAATATGCGCACGTCATCTCCACGATGCCCTTTGGCTGCCTCCGCATGGTCGACACGTCCGCCCTCGAGTTCCCGTGGGAGCTGCAGACGGCGCTTCGGACGCTCCATTACGACTCTGCCATCAAGGTCGCCGTCAAATTCAAAACGCGGGTGGTGGGAGAAACTCCCCCAGCCCCAGGTCGGCGGCGCCTCAAGGACCGATCGGCCGACGCGCACAGTCGTCTACCCCTCATATGGCATCGGCTCTGAGGACGCAACAATGATTGTGAGCTACACCTGGGCGCAGGATGCCCTGCGCATCGGCGCGTACGTCAAAGGCCACGATAGCGCGAGCGAGCAGATGCTCCTCGAGTGCATCAAGCGTGATCTCGCTGACATGCACGACATCAAGGACATGAGCATACTTGATCACGTCGATCATAAGATCGTCAACTGGTACGGCGACGAATACTCCAACGGTGTGTCTTGTCCTGCTCCCCGGCGTGAATACAAGAGCTGATGCCGGTGCGGTCTAGGTGCCTTCGCGTTGTTCGGCCCTGGACAGTTTTCGAGCATGTACCGCCAGGTCACCCAACCCATCCTGGGCATGTTCCACTTTGCCGGAGAGGCGACAAGCGTGCATCACGCATGGGTCGTTGGCTCGCTCAACAGCGCATACCGTTCGGTACTGGAGATCGTGAGTCGCTATCGCTGACATCGTTCTTCGAGCAGTCGGTGACATCTGTTATGTAGCTAATTCACGAGGGCAATCTCGCTATGATTGAGAAGCTCACCTCGCCCGACTGTCCCTTCCCGCAACCGAACGAGATCGACTGTATCCTGACCATGGTGCAGGTCGCCATCGGCCAGAGTCACCAGCTCTCGCAGTCTACACCCGAGCCCTTCACACCCGTCATCCAGCTTGGCACATGGTCGTCGCTGCTTCATTGACCCATTTTATTAGTGTATCACGGAATATCTGCCTCATTGAGCCACTGTGTATATCATACCCACTATGCCACTCAGGACCATTCTCACTTACATATATCTCCGCCATTCTGTCTGTTTTATTGGAGATTTTTTCACAGAATATTATTCACACTACCATAAGGCACGGGCTCTTAGGAGGCATATCACATTTTTGTCGGCCCCCAATTGGGGGACACGATAATGGAGGAGAATAAGTGCAGCCAACTGACGATCCGAGAGAACAGGAAAATAACGATACGGGAATGTATCATGCCGAGACTGATAACATCACTTGTTTCAGAGCGTGGTGCTCCGGCTTTCCGTAGGAACCCCTTGTATACAAAGACGAGAGCAATGCGAGGCGGAAAACACGGTCCCACAAAGAGAAAGACGAGGATGCATCAAAGTTAGAGAAATTATCTGCGGAGAAATCAGACATTGAAAGACATACATCACGGCCAGGAAATTGGCTGCAGTAACAGAGATTCTAGTTCCTGCTGCCCTGGGGATTTCATATATCTTGCAAATAATCCCCTGACCTCGGATTTTCTTGGTTCAAATTGTTTTTTTTTGCACCTCATAGGTATACCTGTATACTACTACCCTAGGAAATAAGGGGTGTCCCATTTCCCCAAGAAATTCCTCTGTAATTTCATCCCTGGACCCTGAAATCCCTAGTCAGTCCAATCAAATCTTGTGCAACCTTTTTGCAAAAAAGAAACCATTTTCCACCTGCTTGCCTTGCATTTTGAGGACACCAATATGGTTGTCAGCTATGGGTAATCATACTGACAAATTTTCAGACATGTGTGATACCTCCCTGCTGGGATCCAGACCCTGGAACTGGCAGCGGTGTGTGAAAGTTTTTCTCTTTGGCCCATTCCTCATATCACAACCCCAACTTTCAGAATTCGGCATTTGTCTTGATAGGGAATCCTCCCCCTTGTCAATACCTATCTCCCTATATCAAAATCATATCATTTGAGGAAGGATTGACCCCATAATGAATATAGTTCCCCGGAACGCATTGATGTAAGAATGCACTTTGACCATTTCCTATGCTTCCCCTGCAAGTTGCCCCTTGATTGCATCAAAACCTGTCTGTCCGCCCCAGTTTCCCCCACTTCCCCCACTATGGGTGTCCTCTTTGGACAAAAATAAAGGGATTTGATTGAGCTGTTTTCTGGATTTGATTATAGGTGTCCTTTTTGGACAAAAAGGTTCCTGTTGCTGATCTTAAAATCCCCGCTACCGTTAGGTAAGGGTCTTTATAGGGCACCTGATTTTTAGATTTTGGCCATGCATCACATTTTCGTCAGCATATTTCGCGTAAACCGTGCCTTCTCTTTGTGTTTTCGTCAGCAGTTTTCGCGTAAACAATGTCCTCTCTTCCTAAAATGGGCATCATCTCCCGCTCCTGCTTTCGCATCACGGACCAAATTCTCTGACATAACGTGACAGCAGACGACGTGGCTTTTTCTCTCTCTTCTCACCACCATGTTGACGTCTCTGTCCGCCACCTTCTGCAAAATCCCGGTCAGCGACTCTGTTAATTCTGCTTCTGCTAAAGCTTTGGTCTCCCTGGATTGGATCTTGGCTTGTTGGATCCCTGCTCCCTCGTCTTCTGCCTCCGGCGTCCTCGTACTTCCCTCGGGGGACTCACTGTGCTCAATGAACATGAAGCTCTCTGTCACTTCCGGGCTCCCATATGACCTCATTCTCGGTCGTGATTGCATCTTTTTCTGCCGAGAAACTCTCCCTGATGCATTGTTCTTGCTCTTTTTGGGTATATTTCGGCCGGTACTGCCTTCGAGTACATCTGACTCACCCTCACGATAAACCCCAACAATATTTCACAGATCCACTTCCCTTGGTCCACCCCACTGCCCAGGATCTTGATCTGCTACCCGATGAAACGCTGACTATGGGGCTGGCGGTGAAATAACCACAACACAAACCTTGTAAATGAATACGCGGTTCGATACTGCAACTACAACAACTCAAACACTATAGTCCTCGTGCAAGTTCGGGGTTCCAATCCAGTATAGATTGTGGCAATTTGAACTCTAGTTCTCTTTGAGAAGCAAGACTTTACAGGTCTACAAGTCGTATAGATAAACTTGCTCAAATCCGTTCTAGGCGCAATCGCGATAGACAGACGAGATTTTATGTTCAACGGTTTTGTATGATGTGGGTCTAGGTTTGGAGATGATACTCCGATGCGTAAAGCAAGTGATTCTTATGAATCCCGATTCCAAATAGTATCCGCGATTGCTAATCCTTGCGAGATTACAACCAATTGTCAAGTCTGATCTGTTTCCTTATATTCCACGTGTCCGTTCCGTTTATCCAATATGTTCACGCGTCGTTTATAAAGATCCAAATCCAACACAGATAATATTCAAACAGGGAAAACAAACGAAACTTGGTATAGCTTCTGGGTGTCTCCGAATGAATGACTACTCTACCGGTTAAGCGTGAAGTCTAGTAACTTCACGTCCAACAGGTGGGGTGAGATTCACTCCCGTTCCTCCCATAACCATCCACTTAAATACGTTACAGGATTCTAAATATAAACGAGACAGATACAAACGTGCAATAGGGTTCAGGGTATATGACTAGTGGTATGGCCGCTTAGCCGATGAACTCCTGTCAAATATCAAGTGATTAGTAAAATTGAGAGAGATTTATAAGAAACATCAACGAGCCGAGCTTAGCGATGAGTCAAGATCTACATCGCTTAGAACGATCGTGATGGAATATGGTTGATATGCCAACTTTTAGCCGACCTCCTCGTCAGCACTTCACTACCCTCCTTGGTAACCGCAAGCTCAAATGGTTCCGCCTTGAACCGCTTAAGTGATTTGTCTGAAAATCGTGATAGCCGCCGCTTCCTAGTACCCGAGTACAGTTTCTTAGTCAATTGGTAAATCGACCAAGTCCAGTCCTCTCTTGGCAGTTCTGGAGACGTCAGATGATGCCCAGCAATGATCCCTCTGGTTCAGAAGGATGTTCCCTCGTAATATGCCCTTAGTCAGGGATGTGCAGTAGCCCCAATCCGTTTCCAGGATGGTAAGGCACTTTCCGCGATTGCTCCATTAGCGACTTCCCACTCCAACCCTTTACCAGGATTGTTGTCCAGCGCCTTTCTAATGGTTCGAGACACATTATATCCCTTTTAGCTAACTGCTCAGGCCAGCATTAGCTCTTGTGAGATGACGTCGTAATGTAGTGAAGTACATTATAGTATGTTGCAACTCGAGCAGATTTGAATAAATGCCCGGGTGCCCCAATACCAGGTCTGTCACCGAGTCATCCATGATTGGACCTGGCGGTAAGTATTTGTGTACAAGCTTGTATTCTCCCTTGGCTCACGCTAAAAAAGCAGGTCCTGGAGATGGGTGTGCCTGCGGCCAACCTCTGGTTTGCTGTTGCCCTTCTACATCCATCTCCTGTGCCATTTGCCACTTCTGTGACTCCAATGACTTCTTCTATGATTATCTGTGACATACTGCTTGGACATCATGGTACACATTCTTGTATTTCTGCATTCCACTCGGATTTGTGCACAATACAACAATCACTTGACCTCCATGTAATTCCGCACGCCAATATGACCCTTGGTGCAATGTCGGCGTGCCCTGCTCCATCATATCACCACTGGGGCCTGTGCAGATCGTACAGTTGATGCCAGTATAGCCCCTCGACCAGATTGGTCTGCCTGTCGCGTGGTTTGCAAGGATTTTGAGTCGGCTGCAGATATGGCGAAAGTTGTTTTAAATATTATATTGGATGCCGACAACAAAGATATTTCAACTGAGAGTCTCTCCCATGTTGCTGCTGCCTTGAATTTATCTGTGGCCGGGGATCGCAATCTATGGTTCAAGTTACGCTCTGCAATTCGAAAACACACAGAAGCTGTCACATCTGCAGGTGTTCACATTCGTTCATCCACTTCAATTGCGGGTTTTTTCAATTCTTTTGAGACCCAAAGATGCCGAGCTCGGCCAAACGTTCAAAATTACTTTATCACGTACTTTGATCATACAAGTCAGACCCGCTCACTTCTTTAATTTAAATTTCTTTACTAATACCTACTCCAAAATTACCCTAAAGTCCGGTTAATAAAATTGTTGCGAACACAGAGAGCGAAAAAAGTCCGGATTCGGTATTTCCTGCCAAAGCTCCTCCAAATTACTGGGGGGTTTTATGTAACTTAGCTCTTGAAATTTGGATGAAGCTTTGACCAAAGATCTTTCCAATAATTCACACCATGTTTGTAGACCTCCCGCAGCAAGCCTGATAGAGTTGAAAATTACTTGCTACATTTAAATCTCTGATCCAACCCCATCATTTGTTCGACTTCTTTATGCCCAACGGCCCGGTAGCGGGCCTTGCTGCTTGTCGGCCTTACCAGCTTTATTCTGGTTTTAGCTAGTGACCATCATGTCCATTGACGAAATCCAAAACCAGATGTCCAAATCCAAAATCTCAAGTCACACTGATGTCACAGTCACAACTCTGGTTCAGTAAATCCTGATTTGGTCTAGCAGAATCTTGTTTTGGCATGGCGGTGAAACAGTGACTATGGGGCTAGCGGTGAAATAACCACAAACCAAACCTTGTATATGAATACACGGTTCGATAATCCAACTACAACAACTCAAACACTATAATCCTCATGCAAGTTCGGGGTTCCAATCCAGTATAGATTGTGGCAATTTTGAACTTTTAGTTCTCATTTGAAAGCAAGACTTTATAGGTCTACAAGTTGTATAGATAAATTGCTCGAAACTGTTCTAGGCGCAATCACGGATAGTCAGACAAGATTTTATGTTCAATGGTTTTGTATGATGTGGGTCTAGGTTTGGAGGTAGTGTTCCAATGCAAAACGCAAGTGATTCTTATGAAATCCTGATTCTAATAGTATCTGTGGTTGCTAATCCTTGTGAGATTACAGCCAATTGTCAAGTCTGATCTGTTTCCTTATATTCCACGTGTCTGTTCCGTTTATCCAATATGTCCATGCATAGTTACTTATAAAGATCCTAATCCAACACAGATAATATTTCAAAGGGAAAACAAATGAAACTTTGGTATAGCTTCTGGGTGTCTCCAAATGAATGCCTACTCGACCAGTTAAGCATGAAGCCTAGTAGCTTCATGTCCAACAGGTGGGGTGAGATTCACTGGTGTTCCTCCCATAACTATCCACTTAAATACTTTACAGGATTCTAAATATAAACGAGACAGATACAAACGTGCGGCAGGGTTCAGGGTATATGATTAGTGGTATGGCAACTAGCCGATGAGCTCCTGTCAAATATCAAGAGACTAGTAAAACTGAATAGATTTATAAGGAACATCAATGAGCCGAGCTTAACGATGAGTCAAGATCTACATCGCTTAGAACAATTGTGATGGGATATTGTTGATGTGTCAACTTTTAGCCGACTTCCTCATCAGCCACCGTTACCCTCCTTGGTAACCATTTGTTTCAACTGGTTCCGCTTTGAACCACTTGAGTAATTTGTCTGAAAACTGTGATAGCCATCGCTTCCCAGTACCCGAGTATGGTTTCTTAGTCAATTGGTGGATCAACCCAGTCCAACCTTCCCTTGGTGGTTCTGAAGACGTCAGATGATGTCCAACAGTAAGCCCTCTTGCTTAGAAGGATAATCCCTCATAATACACCCTTAGTCAGGGATGTGCAGTAGCCCCAATCCATTCCAGGATGGTAAGGCACTTTCCATGATTGCCCCATTAGCGACTTCTCATGTCAATCCTTTACCAGAATCATTGTCCAGTGTCAGCAACAGCCTCTGGGTCTGCTAAACAGCGAGTAACCCGGCGAGAACCCCAACCAGGATAAACCCGATAGACCCTAGTGGCTTATGTGTTCCCTGAGCAGTAGGACCAACTGTACGGTGTCCTCTCTAGGAGGCCGTATGTCATAGGTCGGGATGCGAGGTGGAACCCGGAACACGTCGAAGAGGGTGTGGTATCCACTCAGGTATACAACCCGTAGTACAATGTGGAGGAAGCGGGGCAGGGTGGAGACAATGTCTATGTCAAGCCAAGGTAAAAGCCTGAGATTAGACGAGGTAGAATCTACTGTACAGGGAGATTCTACCGAGCTTATATAGGCTTCTAATAAATTAAAGTGATCGCGGTCAATCGCGATCAGTTCCTGTACCACAGCATTAAGGAGTGTTAATGCTGATACTCCTGGACTCCTCTGTGTCTGTTTCTGTGGTGTCGGAGGACTTTAGGAGACCTGATTTTCGGGTTTCCTAATCCTTAATGTCATTGTATCCAGTGGTTCAAACCCCAATCGGTTTGCAACCAGTCATGTACTTTGTGTACGCTTCTGTGTCAGCCGTGGCGCATCTGGGGACTAGGATCCGTCTGTACAGGTTCCTAGTCCCTAACATCTTTTGTATCCCGTGGTGCAGACTACCCCTGAGTCTGTGGCTTTAGAATCTGTGGCCGGGTTTCAACTGTGAGAAGGTTACGTGGTGGCGTTATGCGTGTCTGTATCCATACGGACGTGTTGCGCAAAAAAAAGTAGAACCCCGGTGATTCATGACATCCAGCACCTTTCTAATGGTCCGAGACACATTATATCCCTCTTAGCTAACTACCCAGGCCAGCATTGGCCCTTGTGAGATGACATTGTAATGTAGTGTAACACATTATAGTATGTTGCAACTCGAGTGAATTTGAATAAATTCCCGGGTGCCCCAGTACCAGGTCTGTCAGCGGCATCTCAGTTTGGGTTTCTGGCATCTTGTTTTGGTTTGCGCAATTCTACATCTGACTTTCAGACATCTGGGTTTTAAAACCCAGATAACTATACTTCTCGCTTCAATTGGAGCAGTGATCATTGTAATAGTGAGTGTATCATCAGCATGGTCTCATCAATCCCCTGACCTCTCTCTCCCCTTCTCCTGGTAGACAACGGGCCGGTGCTCATCCCTCTCTGCCTTGAGACCATACAAATTGCCTTTATGCAGCTCGGAAACCATGTGAATGCCACTTTCCACACTCAAATTGGAAACCACCTCCATCTTCAGGAGCAGAGCAGCGGTGTCATATGCATGCTTGATGCCATTCACCAGGTTCTCATCTCACCTTATGTTTTTGCCAGGACCTATTACTAACTGCTATGTGCACTCATAGCATTCCAACGTGATCCCTGTCTCTGAGCATGAGATCATGGAGTAAAGCATCCAGGACATGATTCAGGCACTGGATGTGGCGACTGTTCAGTCTGCTGACCTACTTTCTGCCCCAGCCATATCTGTCACCTACAGTGAGCCAACTGGTTGACAGGGGTGGCCCTGCATTGAAATCACCACAACTTTCTATCTTTTGGTCTCAAGCTGCATGGTCCTACTTGCATCTGTCACTGGTGTGTCTTCCCGCACTATCCACTGCCATGCTCTCAACTATGATTTGGTGGAGCCTGCCACACCGGTATACACAGAAACAGTGGACAAGACATCTGGGGAAGTTAATCACATATATAACTCCTCCATGTCTGGCCCAGTGTCAGCAACAGCCTCTGGGTTGGCTAAACAGCGAGTAACCCGGCGAGAACCCCAACCAGGATAAACCTGACAGATGTTAGTAGCTCATGGTTCCCCAAGCAGTAAGACCAACCGTACAGTGTCCTCCCTAGGAGACCATATGTTGTAGGTTGGGATGTGAGGCGAAACCCAGAACAAGTCAAAGAGGGTGTGATATCTACTCAGGCTCAGGTATAGAACCTGGGGTGTGGATGCAACCCGCAATACAATGTAGAGGAAGTGGGGCAGGGTGGAGACAATGCCTATGTCAAGCCAAGGAAGAAGTCTGAGATTAGACGAGGTAGAATCTACTGTACAGGGAGATTCTACCAAGCTTATATAGGCTTCAAATAAATTAAATGTGATCACAGTCTGTTGTGATCAGTTCCTGTATCACAGTGTTAAGGAGTGCTAATGCTGATACTCCTAGACTCCTCTGTGTTGGTCTCCATAGCGTCAGAGGACTATGGGGCCTGACTGTACAGGTTACCTAGTCCTTAATGTTGGCTTGTATCCATTGTGTCAGCCCTCAAGTGTCGGGGGGCTAGGGTCCATCTGTACAGGTTCCCTAGCCCCTAACGTCTTCTGGTATCCAGTGGCTGAGACCCCAACAGGTCTGCAGCTTAGAACCCGAGGCCGGGTTCAACTGTGAGAAGATCACATGGTGCCACATGAAAAAGAGGAACCCAGGTGATTCATGAAAATTTTCATTGACACCCAATCTCTGACATCTCTGATGCTGAGTTGGACCAACTACAGTCAAAGCTGTCTTAACCTATAGCTGCCATAACCCATAATCTGTGAGACCCCATACTTTTTTGGGTCCGCTGAGGCTGTTCCCACCAAAATCACAAGAAAAAACCCATAACTCTCTAATACTCCATAACCCATACATTGTTTAGGGCAAAAACCCATACTTTTAATGTAGTTTTGGTACCACAGGGAGGATAACTAATTATTTACCAGCAAAACATACAAAAACATTGAGAACCAATTTACAATGCGCTCCATATTTTGGGGTGACAGCATGTAAAATATGTTTAAAAACATGTTCTCCACAATTAATGTTATGCAGAAGATATCCAAGTCATGGAAAAAATCATTTTGAATATCTTTTGTATATTAGGGTCAGTCAGAGTAAGTTTTAATCAGTTGTTTCTGGACTTGTTTCTCGAAATATTAAAGCATGGGAGAAACAAGAAACACCTCAGAAACGATGTAAAAACTCCTCCAGAGGAGCTTCTGCGTCGTTTTTGAAGTTGTTTCTCCCACCAAATAAATCCAGGGTCGTTTCTCCCCATGTTTCTGATGCCACAATTTACTGAAACGACATCAGAAACGACCCCAGAAACGACCTCAGAAACATCGAAACAACCTACTCTGACTGACCCTATTGAACCAGCAACCATTCAAAAGGCATTGTAAATAGGTTCTCAATGTTTTTTGAATGTTTTGCAGGTGAATAATTGGTTACCCTCCCTGTGTACATTTCATGGGATGTTATAAGTCTATTTTATAGCAGGTTAATGGTAGAACCAATAGTACCTATTTTGAGACCCAACAGCACCCAATACATGACATTTTGACCAGAACTGACTCAATCAGTTGACCTTCCAAAACAGGATGTATCAATTCTTCACGGTGAGAACCCATTGAAAAGGGGGAACAGGTGTTAAGTAGATCTTCTGGATATGAAATATCATTATTTTAGATGTGTGCAGCAGGTTTCATTGGCCTGTAGAGGTTCCCGGTAATTATCGGCTTTTTCCGAGAGCTTTCCCATGGCTGCTGCAAACCCATATACTGTGATAACCCATGCTTTGGAGGTCTACCATGAGGTATGGGTTAAGACAGCTGTGACTGTAATGCACCACATCCTCAAAATCTTTCCTAACTTCGGCCGCTGCATGATCACTGGCCACATTCGTCAACTTGGGCTTCGGATCCCCGTTGAAAGGATCGAGATCGGTAGGTTCGTGAAAATCTTTTACCAAAGATTCCAACTAAACCACACCAAAACTTCGAAGCTTGTTGATGTGTTCAGGGGTTCGTGTGGCAGGAAACCACGAATGCGAATTTGGATTAAAGGTACGTGTGTGCGTGTTGTGTCGTTTTGAAATCCAAACTAATCCTTCTCCTGATATCTCACACCCAATTCCAACCAAACCAACTTCAATCCTAAACCAGTTCGTTCCGTAAAATCCGTAAGCCTGTTCCCGTTTCGTTCCAACAATCCCGTTAATAATTCCGTAGAGTTCCGTAATCTGTTCCGTTCAATTCAGCAAGAGAGTCAAATTCACGGGTGTGTAAGACCCGGGCGTAAAATTGTGTTCTACTACAGTTTTCGCGCTCCTTTATACTACGCTTGTTTGTGTAAAATAAATGTACTAATACTAGCACAACTTTGCCACCACGGTTCCTATTATCCAAGGAGCTATCCAATCCCAACTGCGTTGTTCTCTTTTCCTTAACCCAGTCCCAATTCTTCGGGTTGTTTCTAAGGAAAATCCTTCAACCAGGCAACCTGGTATGGCGACAAGCTGTTTCCTTGGTGAGTGACCAGGTGACCTTGTGTTGCCTTAACAAGTAGCCGAGCAAACCACTCGTTGGAACGCGACGGGAAACACGTTGGAGACGCGTTTGTGTGGATGAC
Source organism: Mycena olivaceomarginata (assembly GCA_029378375.1). Taxonomy (NCBI): domain Eukaryota; kingdom Fungi; phylum Basidiomycota; class Agaricomycetes; order Agaricales; family Mycenaceae; genus Mycena; species Mycena olivaceomarginata. Next base: position 27,402 of record JARKIC010001009.1, read on the forward strand.
ACATCCTGATTACGTAGTCACGTGGTCGTCGTGTGTCGCGCTTTGATCCCCGCGGATGCGAACCTAGTTCGTGCCCCTTGCGTTCTTTCCACCATTGTCTGTTTACGCTTTCCTGCCAATGCTCCCCCTCCTTCTGAAACAGCAACTCCTTCTTATCTTGGTGAGCTACTCCATTGTTTTCTATCTGGTGTTGCTTTTGCATTCGCTGGTTCGGGCATTTTGCAAGCGCAAAATCCCGGCCGCGCTTCACCGTTTCAGACCATTGGCAGTTGTATGAAAGGGTGCATGGGCCACCCGTAGCTTACTCGAAACACTGCAACCAGTCGCAATCCGTATTGTGTTGCAGGACCCAACTCAAGGACCATCCCGGTGACTTAAAAGCGAAATATTTATTGTCTTCATATATCTCAGATGTACATCTTGAGTGTTTAGAATCATGTAATTTTATGTATGAGTCGGAACAGATGGTTTTGCAAGGTGGCCGACTAGGCTGTTTGTTTCCATTTTGGGATACCGCCTGAAAAGAAATTCGGTAGGCCATGAAATCCCCGCGTAAATTCGCGGAAAATATCTCAACCCACTCCCAGGATGCATGCCTTCGTTTGAGAGTCCATAAACATGTATCTAGGCCACTTGGCGTGCATGCACGACATCAAAAATGCTAAGGTGGCCGAGTAGGCAGTTTCTGATAATAATGATCCACGGCCGATCCCGACGCTACATTATGTCACATAAAATACGGCCTCGCTCGCGTTTGCCCTCGGAAATGTTGGTGGTTTCGTACAGCCCTTCTGTCGCCCATTTGCAAGGCTCCGAGGTGTGGCCTCCTCCATTTTCTTTTATACAGGCGCTGATACATTGACATACGATACATTCTGTATACAACACACACCATAGGAAGGCGATAAACAAACCGCAGAATCAACAATCATCGTAGGCGGTCATGGTAACCTTGTTCATCTCAATTGAAACACTGTTCATCGGCCGCGGAAGGGTAGAAATATGCTGTAAGCACACTTTTCAGCCAAAAGCAGCCGCATCACACGAGAATCCGCACCGCGGCAGGTTGTACTGCTTGGCAGCCTGGGTTCATTGGTGGCCCGAAGTGCAGCGCGAGAGTTGAGGCTGCGAAATCGGTTACGTTGCTACGAAGAAGCGACCAAGTAGCGTCACCTAGCCATCAGGGAGTTGGAGAATACTGCCAATTCATCAGACGCGGAGGCCTCGGACATGACGGGCGAATGGAAACCTACATCGCGGAATCACCACGAAGAAAGCGAGCCATACAACTTTGGGATGTCAGCAGCGCTTACCGGAGTAAATTAAACTACGTACAGGTGGACGGCAGCGATATGAACTGAGAAATCATGATCAACGCGGCCGATAGATAGGAGGAACAAACTTACGGAAACCAGCATTATAATACTGGCTATACTGCCAAGATCGTCAGCGGAGTGAAAGCATACCCCGTCTACACACCTGGTCACCACGCCGGTTTTCTGTGATATCATATAGGTGAGTTTATCATTTTGCAGAGTCTTTCGCTCACCAATCGTCCATTGAATCAATTTGTCGATGACTGCGACAGTTCTGAAGGCAATTAAATATGCTTTCCGTATTCGAAGAGAAAACTGACTTCTCAAATACGCTGGATCGTCTGCGATATAAGAGGTATACCAAAGTCCCAGCAATCAGCAGATCATTGGCCGCGCTCGCGGCCCAAATCGCATCGAACAGCGGCCCAAATTTTCCCAGGAACTCGTGGGCAGGCCGATGACCATACGCGAATAGAATGACGTTCGGTGGAACGAACCGGAACAGTGACAGTGCCCCAACAAATGCACGGAATCCACCAGCTCTTTGACAGAGAGTAAATTCGGATGGCGAAGAAGACCTGGACTGTGAGTAATAATACTTGATTGGAGGCAGATCAAACCACAGCAGTAATACCGGCTCACCAGCAAATGAAACCAAACTGCCAATAAAGGTAGAGGCCAGAAGAGAGTTGGGAAGGACCAGAAGGCGCTCCGGATGCCCGTAATTGGTGATAACCATTGTGTACAGTGAAATTGCAATGCAAATTGTGTGCGCCAATTCGCCACACCTGGAAAGAAACAGTCAAAGATGATTTCGGCGATTGACACAACTTGTGCACAAACCATACAGCGCCGACCTTGATTCAGTTAGAACATGCTCGTGATGGAAAAAAGCTCTTGCGTACCATGGCCTTCATCTTCCAAGGATCCTGGAATCGCCCGTAATAAACGTACACTTGGGTGGTCGTCACTCCGAACAGCGCATATGACACCAGCGTCCCGATGAGTAAGGCCCCTGAGCTTGTGTCATGGGCGAAGTAATAAGCAGGCGTAGTCACAGACCAAGAATGCTATCGGCGTCGAAGGCGGAACAGACATGGTGCTCAAGGCGAGTGAGGGTTAGTTAAACGTTGGGGGAATAAAAGACACCCAAAAGACTTCTGTGGTAGGCTTCGTGGCGACAGCCGTGATCTAGACTGGAGTAATACATCGACAGCTCCATAATACGGGCTGTGTGGGAAGTGGGTACGGTGCAGTCGTCTGATGGTTCTGATTTGATTCTGATAACCAACTGTGGCGCCACGATTTGGCCATGATAAGTAGCTCAACGAAGAACTCACGACAGAGTCCAAGGGCGGTAGAATTCCGGGATCAGTCGCTAAGAAGCCGCCATGCTGCTGGTTGTGACGAAAGTAGAAGAAAGATGGACTAGCAAACGCTCAGTGTTTGTGCATGGCACTGCATGCCGAATTGCCGACGCCACAAAATAAATATCATGATGGTTGAATTGATTTAGGCCCAAGTTCAATCCGGTTCCCATCGAGCCCACGAGATCTTGATTGATTTACTGGTTACAACTATGAAGGTTTGCTTTGGCAGACAGAACCCGAAAAAGAAAAAGCCATTTCCGCTCGAATCAAACACCACATTCAGAATAAGTAGCCGGGCCCACAATTGTCAAATCATCCACCTTCCCACCGACGCTCGTAACGAAACAGAACACAAATCCGAGCAGGCTTGGGGGAACCAGTGTTTTCCCAGCCCAATTCAATCTGCGAGGTTCGCGGGAAACCAGTCACACGTCCAACGAATATTGGTTCACACGGTTAGATTCGATGCACATGACTTCTCCGAAAAAAGGATGCTGGGACCCGACTTCCGGTGGTCGATGCGACGAATACCCGCAGACGGTAGTAATCTCCTTATATTAAAATTACGCTATCTGTCCGAAGCCTTTTAAGCTCCGCTTCGAATTTTACCTCCGCATCCATGCCGATGCTTTTATCTTCCCATGTCATTGTGCCGATGTGCCGCTCACGTCCGGATCGATGCCGATGCCGATGTTATGTCGGCTTGTGTCTACTCCGATGCTTCTCAACTTCGATTCCATGACGCTCCCCCATGTGATTGGGTTCTCCTGCTCTGCTTGAAATCCACCTCCTCAACCGAATCTTCGTGGCCCACCGCGCTCTTGTTAAGTATTAGTAATTGTGTAAATTGTACACAGAAATCACGAGTCTTGCTCATGTAAGGTCGCGTTTCTCGAAATTTCTTGAAGACGTGCCCATTCAAGCAGCACCAGAAAGAAATAGCAGTCGTTCTGGGCATCGGTCATGAGCCGCTGGCTAATCTCTCGTCCCCGTTCCTGTATCAAACGGGCTTCGTCGTCGTGGCTCATCGCCCACTCGAGCTGCTCCAGCAAATCCGAGAAGTCAGGGAGTACGGGGATATAGTGTTCAAAACGGTCTAAGCCAGTCGTTGAAATACTCTTCGAACACAGTCGCCTTGAAAGAAAGAACTCAGCCGATTTACGCCAAAAGTGATTGCAATTTGCGAGAACGCACCTTGAATACCAGAGATCCGGACCGTAGGAGACCAAGATAACGGCCTGAGAATGCGTTGCCGTCAACATCCAGCAAATACTTGTAGGCGTATTCGTCTTCTCGCGGCGGCACCCTGCCCCGTGATGTTGTACTCTTCTATGATTGCCTCACGGTCACATTCAGACCCACAGAGCTCGTCGGAGAACGACGTGATTGCAGCGTTAACAAGATCGGAGTGCTGGCGAGCAAGCTCTACGAGCTTGAAGCGGGGAAAGTCGCGATAGTTGGAGCCAAAAACCTGGCCACCGGTCGAAGAACCTCTCCAATCTAGACGAACGTCATTGGAAGACTCTCGAAGTCAAGAAATGCGACTGAACTCACATATCTGAGATTTCTTATCCTTCCATTCGATGTTGTTAGGATACGCGACCTTGCCACTCCACCAAGATCTGTCGTAGTAGTACTATGGAGACATGAGACAGAGAAAGGTTGAGTCGGCTTAGGACGAACCTCAATTGGGAATAGAATGTCCGCGAAACAAGGACCAATTTTCGCCATCGAAAGCATGGGATACAGATCAATGGTGAACTCGGTTTTGCGGTGGAGGTGAAAACTACACAGCGTAAATCGCAACACAGGAGGAGCTCGGTTGCACATACATGCACTGTCTTCATTGGTGCTAGCGAAAAATCCTTCTGGCGAAAGCGGAATATCACATCCAGGGAGTTTATAGAACCAATCAGACGTAGGATGAGGGGACTCGGAGAACGGGTTCTGTTCCACCAAACCGAGAGCTTTGCTCCGGGCCCCAGGTTCTCGACAATTGAACGCCACTCGAGGTTGGTCGTGGCCATTCATGATGAATGTCATGTCGGGCAGGTGAGATGCAAACTGGATGCAAACTAGATCGTTAGCCGAATGAACATATCAGAACGCAATCGCCACGAACTTGGCCGATTGTTATAGGCCAGGTATCCCAGTATGCATTTGCGTGAACTTCCGGCATGAGCACTTCCCCGTCCTTGATTTCGATGTTGGACATGTCCTTGGGGTTGTCTTTCATCTAATGGCGAGGTGCGTGAGACGGGCTTCGCTGGAAGAGGGACGCGTACCATATCGAATGCAATGTCCAGCCTGCGTTGGAAGAAGTGTGGGTCATCCTGAGCAAGTTCATAGAAGGGTTTGAAATCTCGGTGGATTTGGTCGTAGTCGTCTATGAGACATGATTTTTCGCGGGCGAATTCGAACCATTTGTCGTAGTTCGGTGGAGGAGGTCGCCCAGTCTTGAGCGAGTATCGTGCCATTGCTTGCTTTATCGTGGACGACTGTCGAGCAAATAGCGCATCGACACTGAATCGCGCCGCTACGACAGGATCGTCGACGAGATTGGGTCGGTCGGGCCATTCGTCGATGTCTGGCCCGATGCGCGTTGAATTCGGAGTGGGAATGTGGGAAAGAGCAGAAGCGTCGATTTCCTTTCGTCCGTGCCGTGCAATGACCGCTAGGGCTACAAAAAATGACAAGGCCGCAACAAGGGCCACGATGAGACGTGGGTGCCGTTTGGGCCAAGGCTTGAGACGGATTGAATAAGTATTGAGTCCAGCTTCTGGAGAGATGGCTGGTAGCAAAGGAGTGTCTGCGTGTCATCCTCGCTGTAATGCATGGCGGGCTTGAAGAGCGGTGTGAGAGGGGGAAAGGCGAAGATATGGATACTAGTATACTATTATTAAATATTATACTCGGTCATCAAGCCCGCGCCAAGTTTCAACGGCAGTTGGAAAACCAACAACAATCAACAGGCGATTGGCCCTATCAATTCACAGCCGAATAGCCTCTTGAAACTCGGCCACGCGGCCAGATTCAAAGGAGTTGAGAAGATCACAAGACGTGAAAAAAGGTCGGGCAAGCACTATGTGAAGCCGTGTACAAAATGAATCCACGAGCCTCCAGGAAGGCTTGCCGCGTCCCAAATTGTAAGAGCGGGTCGCAAGGTGGTCCATGCAAATGGTCAATGGCAACATTGACTGAACGGACCAAGGATCCAACGCGGACTATTGAGAAGAGCCAAATACATCGAATGTTGATCAGACGGTGTGTATACGCCGAAAGCTGTGTTTTTTTGTGCTCACTGAACAAGAAAAAGACAAGACCCAATTCAGGAGCGTGATTTGCGAACGCCGTGGTTGCCAGGGACTAGCTGCTGCGGACGGCGATTTACTCCGCACTGCTTGAAATCCCTCGCTGGCTGTTAAAGCTAGAGGACGTAAGTGAAGCACCTCAATGAGCAAGGGGGAAATCGCGCTCAATTATGAATATCTCCAGAACAGACGATCGCACATCGACGTAAAAGTGAAGATGACAGACGACCTGTGCCATCTACTTGAGGTTGGCCTGACGTCCCCGGCAGCCCAGCGGCGACATGGGGCGGTGATTTGCAATCGATTTGATTCGACCACGACGTTCCGAGGATCACAGTTTCTCCGATGGGTTAGTATTGCGACTAGGTGATAGCTTGGGGGCGTAAAACGCACCGGTTATCTCAGTAAAAGTCCGGAAAGTTTACTCACATACAACAAGCAAATTAAAAACCTTAGCATCAGGTCCAACGGCTTCATTTGCACTTGTGCAGTGCCACACATGGGAAGAGAAAGAGAAAGCCGCACCAGACTTCAAAGACCCAATTGTCGATGAAATTAGAGTGATTATGTACAAGACATCAATCTACGAGGGAACAAACGTCGCGACATCTTTCGCCAAGGTGAGCATGTATTTCGATGCGCCTGTGACGACTCACTCTGTTAATCCAACGGTCGGGCCAGTGATTTCCAAAAATCGGAGGGATGGTTCGTCACGTTCTCCTGGTGCAAGAATTGGAGCCCAGTGTGGCGCGAAGGATCAAGTTTCAAAAGGTCGAAGACCATGTCACCGATATCGAGCATATCGTATTCCTCTTCGAGCTGGCTGATCAGGTTGGTGATTCTCTGTGCCATCGGCGTGTTGCTCCCCGCTTCTCCCTCCACTGCAGTCACGAGTACTTGCGCCAAAACGGCAATCGAGTGGGGATCGCGGGTCGTGAAGGCGTTGTCTCGTACTCGACGAAAGAGACATTCAGCATTTTGTCACTGATTTTGAACCGCACGGCGTCCTTGGAGATACGGTCAGACCAAAAAGAAAAGGCTGGGGGGACCTACGTCGGTGCCGGGGGCAATATTGTATAGAACGTCAGGCGAGGAGTCAATGAGTGAAATCTGACAACGGAGGGCAGTGGGTCGCTCAAAATTGGCTTCAGCAGCAAGAAGTGGCTTGTGAGGATAATCCCAAAAGTCCTGAGAGCCGCACCACTCCCTGTGCGTTTTCCAATCCGTCTTTTGACATGCACTAAAGATTTGGTCGCGTATAAAAGAAAAGACCCCGAGACAGTAGATGCCAAATTCACATACCGAGAGCAGAAGTACCGCCGCGTCCCGAGTTTTTCTTTGCATCCGCTGCATGATCTAAACTTCTCCAACTGGTTCTTTTGTTCTACTCCGCAGACGCAACAAATGGATTTTGCCCTTTTCGATTTACGAGATGTCTGATCCATCACGATGCGTCTCGTTTGGACTTGCCGGGATCTTATTGGGATGGTAGGGAATGGTGAAGCGATAGCACTGTCAGTGTCAGGCGAACGATGGATTGCAATCGGGCGGTGCGCACGCTTGACTGGACGAAGATAGATGATCTCTCGGGGTTTTACAAAAGAAAAAAGCACTGCATGAAAGCCGCGATTGCAGGCCCGCTGAATGCTCAGGACCGTAAGAATTGAGTAGAAGGAGGGAGAGAGTGGCACCCGATGACAAATTCTTTCCCATGATCTCACGTGCACATCGGCGCTTCACCGTGAGTGAGCACTTGAGTCACCGTTCTGAACTTCAAGTGAAGCCACCGTTCACCTAATCCTGAGTCTGAGTGCTTGTATGCCTCCCACATTACACGCTTCCCTCCACTTATGTCCTCGCAGTACTCTGGTAACCTTCCGTGTACAGGCGTAAATTATAATGGTGCACAAATGGTGCAGCAAAACTGGCAGCCCAACCCAAGCCCAGCCTTGGCAGTGCATTAAACAGCTGCAGATCCATATCAACTTGCCCAAAGACGCTGTGGATTAATGCGCCAGGCCCGCGGACACTCCCTTAAAGATCTTTATCTCAGATGTGTTCCTGATATTTTCATGTCGATCACAGCAACCGTCGTGGTGATTGGGTTGTGCAAGTTCAGGCAAGTTCCTTATCACTTTAGCCAAGACTTTTAATTCAGTTTGTGGGTATAAATCCTGGGCCCCGCTCGCGCTTCCGCATTACATTTTCTGTCCCCCACTTTTTCTTTCGTCTCAACTCAGGTTGCACCTGCAAACACCTTCACTTCACTTCACAATGTTTGGTTTAACAACGATTCTGTCTGCTTCTATTTCCTTGCTGCTGGCTTCCCAGTCAGGTATGAAATAACCCTTGGCCGGAAACGATTCTGACAATGGCCTCTAGTCATTGCCTCTCCGAAACCTTACACCACTCGTTCCCTCCGCCTCTCCGTCCGAGCCAACTCTGAGGATCCCGACATTGTCCCGGCGTGTGAAACCCCATGCTTCAAACTCGAGGACACGATAGATGTATGTGAAGCATGCCTTAGCCGTCCCACTTCTTAGCAGTTCACGTAGAACTCCACATCAATCGCAACAACGTGCACCCAATCTATCATGTCGATGTTCGAGCAATGCTTCGACTGCGAGGCGAAAAACGGCGCGGCGACCGTCCAGTTCCTCCAAGACTCCGTCAACTGTAAGGACGAGCCCTATTCGCAAGGGTTTCCCCGACTGATATGATATCTTCCTGCAGCTTTCGTCGCTTCTTGCGCAGACTCAGACCACCCGGTGAAGAATATCACGGTGGCGGCGAAAAATACGAATGGCGGGGAGCGCGTGGCAGTAGGGATGGTCGCATCTTTCGTGGTTGGATTGACTGCCATGTCGCTTGCGGCGTTGTAGTGGTCTCCAGCGGTGTAACGTTTCCGCAATCAGTTATATAATACCCAGATAGAATATTTCTTAAACCGTGTTGCAATTATTATACTATTCAGTGCACCAGGAAAGTTCTATGAATTGAGCGCGAAGTGTACATTTTCTGTCTATTGGAAAGATGATTCTAATATACCGCCTCCTTGTAATCCGTGTAGCCCAGTGCGGGATCAACGCCTTCCGCCCCATATAGAGTCAGGAAATCGGGCGCATTATCCAGCTGCTTCCCCTCCTTGATACGCCTCCCGAGATCCGGGTGGGTGATCCAGTTCAGACCAAAGAATACGCCAGCAACCTTTCCGTTCCCGACGAGCTCCTCGGCCTCAGTGGGTGTAACCCCGGCGTTGACGAAGATGGCAGTGTTTGTCAAGAAAGGCGCAAAGGTCGCAACAACGTCGTGCTGCGTGGCGCGCTTCTTCCCTTTATTCGGGGGTTCAACCTCGGGAGAATCAATATAAGAGCAAAATACCGACCGTCAAATTCGAGGTCGAGCATTGGGCTATACCGCATGAGGACAACATAAGACAGATTCAACTTGTTGACCTCGCGCAGGAGATGCCCGAATGTGTCGATGGTATCTTGCAAAGGCATCCCCATGTCGTTGTAGCCGCCCGCTAAACGGCCCATGAGAAGAGGCTGGTGATGGGGAAAAATGGGGACAGACCTGGGCTAACTTTCAGTGCTACATCGGGGCCCCAGACCTCGATTAATTCCTTGAGGATCTCGAGGGCGAATCTGGTACGGTTCTCGACGCTTCCACCCCATTTATCGGTGCGCTGATTTGAGGTAGAGTCGAGGAACTGATGTACGATGTAACCGTTCGCGCCGTGCACTGAAAGCCGTTGAGCAACATGCGAGAAGCGAAAGTCGCTAGCCTACGTTCGACCCCATCGAATCCGGCCGCTTTGGCATTGATAGCAGCCTGCTTGAATTGCGCGATCACCACGGTGGGGTCGGCGATCTCGGTAGGCTATATTCATGTTGAAAAAGGGCCGAAAATAACTATAGTTTGTTCGTACCGTAACATATCCAGGCTCTTCAGGAAGCAAGCGGAATTTTCCCCCGCGAGCAGCAGTGGCGGAGGGCCCGTATACCGGCTGGTCACGTAGATCAGTTACGGGTGTATCATGTCCAGCAGAATGAGATAACCCACCACGCCAGCGGCAATTTGCTCCGGAGCATCGGGATGGCTGAGGCGACCCACTAATAGCGATAACAATTCGGGATCAGAAAGGATTGTAGCTTATGAACAGACGTACGGTGCCAAAGCTAAGATAAATCAGCTTGACTCTGGGTACATAAGGATGGTTGGTGACGAACCTGAGCGTAAATTTTGCTCCCAGCTTTGGAACAGCGTCTGTGATCTTCTTCCAGCCCTCAATTTGGGCCTTGTCCCAGAGTCCGGGAGCTTGAGGCCATTCGGATCTTTCATTAGATGTCAGCTGATTCGTGTAAGGCCACCAAGACCGAAGTACCCTTGACGCGTAATAAGGACGCCCTCAGAAGCGATCAGACCCGCGCCACCCTTGGCGCGTTGAACGTAGTATTCCAACATGATTTCGTTGGGCACAGTTGCCGAAGAACGATTTCGGGTTAGTGCCGACAATCCCTGTCCAGAGCTTTCAGTACAAAAATACACGTTTAGATAATGAAACAGTTCCTACCATCCTGTTCGGGATCGTGGTACTTCCGAGCTTCAAAGGCGTGAATAGGGCGGACATTGTCAGGATAGGTATGTGTTGGTAGGGTTGTTCGATGGATCGTCCCAATTACACAGTTTACACTGTCCCTTCTTATACTACATATCCCATCAGGATCTGCGTGAGATGTCGCAACCGCTTATGTAGATAGAAGCGGACAGAAGCGACCCGTAATTTTTGCCGTAATTGATGAAGAATCAGGATGAACACTGCCTGAGCGCGGACAGAGGCCAGCCAGACTTGAAACGCTGCCCAAATTTAAGAACCCTTGTAGAACAAAAACAAAAATTAATGTAATGCAGTAGCACTTTTCCTGAGATCCTTCAACAAGTCTCAAGGCTGCGGTTGGGCTGCGGAAGTGGTACGGTGGTGACTAACAGTGACGGATGGGCGGATGAACGGAAACACGGAAACGTGGAGAATGGGTTCATGGCTCCAGGCTCAGGCTGACGCAAGTAAAAGTCAGTAAGGTTGACAGATTACCTTTTCGGGCCTGTTGATCCTTTTCTAAGACGCAAAAGGTGAAAACGACTTTCTCCTTTTAAAAGCCAAGCCCTTTACCTTTTTAAAGGACAAAGGACTCAAAAAGGTGTCTGAAAAGGTACATAAGGAATGAGAAAAGGTGTCTCAAAAGCAGCTTACATAAATGGAACTTGAGTTACTTGATAGCGCAGGAAAAAAAAAATCGAAATTCTGGTGGTCTACGCTCTACTGCAGCAATGTAGTCAGGCAGCACACTCCGGTGGCGGTATGCATCTGAGTGCAAGGATAGAAAGGAATGAACCAGCACACCTGTAGAAATATCAGTTTATCGAGCGCCGAAAACAAAGAGGCGTACAAGCTTCACAACAATTGTGGTTGAACGATTTAGCCGGATAAAAGTCGCGAGGTCAGTGAGATATGTAGGATTAGATACGTTGTACCGACCCAAGCCAGTTTGAATTCGAGATCTTTGTCGTGCTTCAACAAAGCCGCCAAAGTCACAGAAAACAGCCGTGTTTCGTGTCGGCAACTCCCAAGTTCTGGTTGAGGGTGAGAAAACTGATGCACGGCCTTCCTTTCATATACGTATGTCAATGGTCTTCATGGAACTATGAGCTGTAGCGATCGAGTGTCTTCTCCTAATATAAATGTGCCCAACTGTACGCACGGAACTGTATTGTTATGAACAAAGAAACACAACCTGACATCTCCGCACCGTTGAAACCAAGCTCTTGGGGAGGAAATCTGGATAACTTGAACCAGTCCAGTTTTAACATGTGTCATTTCAGTTACCTCAGTTATTTTCAGTGTCACTGCCAACGGAAAACTAGCAAGGTAGATTAGAATACTACTGTAGAGTACAATTAGACATTGCCTCTAGTTTGCTAGCTTCAGTTTCTCGCTCCATAACTCTAATATATAGCCTCCTTGTAATCCGTGTAGCCCAGTGCGGGGTCAACGCCTTCCGCCCCATGCAGATGCTGGAAGTCAATCACATTATCGAGCTCTTTACCCGCCTGGATGCGTCTCCCGAGATCTGGGTGGGTGATCCAGTTCAAGCCGAGGAATACGCCAGCAGCCTTTCCGCTCCCGACAAGCTCCTCCGCTTCGGTGGGTGTGATCCCAGCGTTGACGAAGACGGAGGTGTTTGTGAGGAACGGCGCGAAGGTCTCGATGACGTCGTGCTGAGTGGCGCGCTTCTTTCCTGTATTCGAAAGTTCAGCCTCGGATTAGTAAATAGGAGAGTAGAATACTGACCGTCGAATTCGACGTCGAAGAATGGGTGGTACCGCACGAGGGTAACGTATGCCAGATTCATCTTGTTAACCTCGCGCAGCAGATGCCCGAATGTGTCGATGGTGTCTTGCAACGGCATTCCCATGTCGTTATAACCGCCCGCTAAAATTCCCCGTCAGAAGAGAGCGAAATGGTGAACAGTGAGAGCCGCGACATACTTGGGCTGATTTTTAGTGCGACGTCGGGGCCCCAAACCTCGACTAATTCCTTCAGTATTTCAAGAGCAAATCTCGTGCGGTTCTCGACGCTTCCGCCCCATTTGTCGGTGCGGTGATTGGCAGTGGAGTCGAGGAACTGGTGTACCAAATAGCCGTTGGCGCCGTGTACTAATGAAAAAGCAATTGGCAACATGGGGGAAAAAACCATTGAAAGCTTACGTTCAACACCCATCGAACCCGGCCTTCTTGGCGTTGATGGCAGCTTGCTTGAACTGTGCGATAAATTCGGTAGGGTCTATTATCTCAGTAGGCTGGGAATTCAGGTGAGGAACAAAAGGCGAACAAATAATATTGTTCAACCGTACCGTGACGTATCCAGGTGCCCCAGGAAGGAAGCGGAACTTTCCACCCCGGGCGGAAATTGCAGAGGGCGCGTATACGGGCTGTGTAATTAGTCAGGTCGGCGCATAGCAAGACAATTCAGACTACTTGCACACCAGCAGCGATCTGCTCCGGAGCATCAGGGTGGCTGGCGCGGCCCACTGACCATGATAATTCAGACTCAGAAGAATCAAGTCGGGACAAGACTTACGATGCCAAAGCTGTAAAAAAGAAGTCAGTTTCGACTTTGAGCCATAATGGTCGAGGACAAACCTGAGCGTAGATTTTGCTTCCTTCCGCATGAACAGCATCTGTGATCTTCTTCCAGCCTTCGATTTGGGCTTGCTCCCAAATGCCAGGCGCATAAGGCCATTCAGTGCTTGGATTGGATATCAGATAACAGAAAGAACTGCAAATATCCGCATACCCTTGACGCGTAATGAGTATGCCCTCGGAAACAATCAGACCCGCCCCGCCCTTGGCCCGTTGAACATAATATTTCAACATGATCTCGTTGGGCACAGTTGCGGTGGATCGACTCCGGGTTAAAGCAGACATCCCTGTGTATGGACTTGAGACAATGGCAAGTGTAGTGAAATGAAGACGACGCACCGATTCTGTTCGAAATTGTGGTACTTCCGACCTTCAGAGGGGTGAATAGGGAAGACATTTGTGAGGTTGTTTGCTGTTGGAAGTTGTGGGGATGGAGGTTGGATGGGTTCGTTTCGATTTAGTCGTTTCTTTATATAGTTTTCCCGGAGTCCATTTCGATCGACCTGGAGGGACGCGCGGCCCCTATTCCTGCACAGTAATCCAACCAGAGTGCGGATCTCCGTCGGATATTAGGATGAATAAGCGATGAACAAGCCCGCTTGGAAGGCCGATGAGCAAGCCAGTGGAAACACGGGAAACCGAACTGTGCGACGCCGGCAGCACGGATAGTTATCCTAGGACCCAGGGCAAAGAAAAAGATGACGCCCGAAGGCAGCGTAATGTTGTCGTCTCAAACCGTTGGGCTACACACTCACGGAGCTTCGTCGTCGTTTTGGGCAGGATTCGGCTGAGATACCGTGGGAAAAGCCAGCAGGAAAGGGTCATTTGCATCGGATACGCTGGCGGGAGCGGCGGCCCTGGTCAATGGTCGTGTTTGGCTGTGGACTTGCCTTAAGCATGGCCAACACTGACGTCAGCGGTTCACCGGTGTTCACCGTCACCGCGGTGAACTTTCTCGTAATGTCACTGACGCGGCCAACATAAATATTACCAAGTGCCACGTTCCGACCTTCGTTATATATTTCGCAGTCTACTTACGACCAGACATCAGCCAACCAAGTCAGCCACTCTATAATCAAGATATCCCAGCGCGGGATCAACACCTTCCGCCCCATATAAATGTGCCAAGTCCACCTTGTTGTCGAGCGCTTTCCCCCACTGGATGCGTCTCGCGAGGTCCGGATGGGCGATCCAGGGCACGCCGAAGAAGACGCCCGCGACCCTGCCGCTGCCGACAAGCAGCTCCGCCTCCGCTGGGGCGACGCCGCCGTTCACGAAGATCGGGGTGGTGGTTAGGAAGTGTCGGTAAGTCACGACGACGTCATGCGGCGTGGCGCGCTTCTCGCCTTTATAGGGGTCGGTATGGAAACGAGAAATGAAATGTAAGAGACGCGCGTACCGTCGAACTCGGGATCCCGCAGCGGATTGTACCGCACCAAGGCGACGTACGCCAGGCCGAGCTTGTCGACCTCGCGTAGGAGGTGCCCGAAAGTCGCTATCGTGTCGTCTAGCGGCATCCCGACGTCGTTCGCGCCGCCGGCTACCAAAAAAAGTCTTGTCACGCAGCGCTCATAGTGATAAGCAAGGCGAGAAAAACATACTCGGACTGAGTTTAAGCCCAACATCGGGGCCCCAGACCTCCCTCAACACCTTGAGGGTTTCAATTCGCGAATCGGGCGCGGTTTTCGGGACTGCCGCCCCATTTGTCGGTGCGGCGGTTGGAGGTGGAGTCGAGGAATTGGTGTACGAGGTAGCCGTTGGCGCCATGCACTGCGAAACAGTAATGTCAGTCAGCAACACGAAAAAAAAAGACAGGTGGAGGCGGCATACGCTCAACACCGTCGAACCCAGCCTCTTTCGCGTTGAGGGCCGCCTGCTTGAATTGCGCGATCAGGACCGTCGGGTCGGGGATCTCGGTTGGCTAGTAAATCCAGGTTGTTGTTGAGCAAAACGCCTCGAGAAACCGAATGAAGATGCCTACGACGGCATATCCAGGCTCCCCAGGAATGAAGCGGAATTTTCCGCCTCGAGCAGAAATTGCAGAGGGGGCGTATACTGGCTGGGTCATTTGTAAGTTACCAGTCGTATTAAACGGCAAAACGAAAACTCACTACGCCTGCGGCGATCTGCTCGGGAGCATGGGGTGATTCGCACGTCCGCCTACATGAGTCGAATCACAACTTGTACCGGGTAAGGGCAGACTAACCATGCGCGAGCTGAAAGGAGGGCAATCAGGATTAGTTTACGGCGGAAATTGAACAGAGAATATGTTGCAAACAAACCTGGGCGTACATCTGGCCCCCGGCTTCATGCACTGCATCGGTGATCTTCTTCCAACCGTCGATATGGGATTTATCCCAGATCCCAGGGGCAGCAGGCCATTCGGTCCTTGTGCCAATGGTCAGAATCAACTCAACTGATATAAGATGAGGCAGGAATAAAACGAGCTACACACCCTTGCCGCGTGATAAGAATGCCCTCTGAGACGATCAGACCTGCCCCACCTTTGGCGCGTTGGACGTAGTATTCCAACATGAGGTCGTTGGGGACGGTTTCACTGGATCTACTTCGTGTGAGCGCACTCATGCCTGCAGGGAGAGGTCATCGGCAGGTTCGCAAGGTGGATGCAAACTAAAGGACCTACCGATCCTGTTTGAGATTGTGGTGCTTCCAAGCTGGAGAGGTGTGAAGAGGACAGACATTAGATTGTAAACTCGGGCGCTATTCAGGAGGGTGAATTGGGAGAATATAAGTATCGCCAGTGAATCGTCGAGTCGGGTCTTTTTATATTCCTCCATACGCAACCGGAGGACCGAGTTGCTGACCTTGTCATTCTTCTTTGCCGTCTTTCCGGGTAATTAGTCACTGGCCAAAGTCGCTTCAGGGTTGGTCACTGGCACGGTGCTGACTGAGCAATAGTGATGTCGAAAGGACAGGAATAGCATGGGCGCCCGGTGTCGTCGGCGGGTTTCTCCATCGAACGGCTTTCATCGAACGACTTCTCCTTCCCGGCGGTGGGTACGGTTTCGACTCAAGATGCATTGCTTCCGCCATCTGAGGAGAGATGCAGGAAGACGAGCTCTTGAGTCTTCAAACCAGATCTAATTTCCACTGTTCAGTGATCCAATCCAGCATACGCTCTCGAGATTCGTTTGTTTTCTGGGAGCCAAATTCCTCGATTTAAGTTGATTCAAGCATACAGCGGCACTGTCAAGTCGTTGCGTGAAGTAGGTGGCAAGAAGGTTCGGAGATAATCGGACGCGAAGCCGACTATCAGCGTGACTCGACCGTGACGTGACACTTGTGCATCTAAGTAATCTCACAAATACTTACGTGCAAGTCCTTTGTTGCAAGCCATTGTCTTTGTTCTCCTGCTCACGGACCGCGTTGTTGAGCATTTGCGCCCCACCGACACACCAAAGGATCTGTAGGAGAACACTTGGAATACTTAGTTTTTGCTGTTCGTCCTCGGCTCTGGGTAGTGTTTCTCTGGCTTTGGCCTCAGGCCAAAAGCCACGGCTTTTTAGCTTTGGTACCAAAGCCAAAGCCAAGCCAAGGGATAATTGTTGGCTTGGCCTGAGATTTTGTCAGGCCAAAGCCAAAAAGTACGCAAATCCCCCCCCAAAAGCCATGGCTTTTTGGCTTTGAGGCCAAAGCCAGCGAAAGCCCCGGCTTTGGCTTTGGCCTGGCCTCGGATTTTAGAAAGCCAAAGCCATGGCTTTCAGGCCAAGCCAAGGCCAGAAAAACACTAGCTCTGGGTACTTACTCATGCACAGATAGACTGAGATTGTGGAGGCCATTGATGCTGGCTTTCTCCGAGTCCAGCTCTTCATTTCGGCTAAGGACCAGCAAACATATAACTGGGACAGACACGGTTACGAGGGCGTTCCTCACGAGAGTAATCAAACCTGCGACTGTGTATTATCCCGTCTTGTCCGTCCTTGACTCAAGGACGGACAAATCGGATGGAGACATTGGCGTCAAACCCGCTTTCATTCGCTCAGGATTACATTCGGACTGGCAGAAATTCGTTGACCTAACCCTTGACCGGCTGGAGGTCAAGCAGCACTTCGATTCGGACCAACGTTTGGACCACAAAGCCTGCGACAATCTAGAGGGCGGTAAGTCGCATTTGAATCGTGCCTCCGTCTCTAATCTAGATGATCCCCAAAGATTTTGCTCGTGATGGACCTGCGTACATACTTGACCAGGCAAGACAGATCGTTCCTACATGCGATGGTCGCCCGCGACTATGAGCCGTACTACAAGCGGCATATATTCCTTACCCGAGTCGTACGAATGCGCCAGCACGGTGGCGGTTTACTCACGGTGTTCGACTACATACCAGGCCGGGCCTGTCGGGATCACCGTACGTCCTCCGTCCTCCGCTCAACAACGCTGAAGGGGCGGACCATTTTGAACGGATGGCGCGAAGCCGCGGCCCAATGCACGCTAATCTCTTCATATCGAGACACAGTCTCAACCGTTGCCAGTGGCTTTTGCCTATCCAGCGAGTCTGACGTCCTCGATATATTATCCGACCTGGCGCGGAAGATTCTGCCGGGGATCGGCACGCCGTCTGGCCTCGACCCAGACATGATCCTTTTTGTGGACCAATTGGTTCGGACATCGTGTCCCACAATTGTCGAGATTGTGTAGCTAGATATCTTGCCGAACATCTGTCGCGAGCTTTTTTGTAATAGGTATCAACTGACAGTTCCGTTCTCATCCAGAATTCTATTCTGAACAGTGAAGCGTCCGAAATGCCATGGCATTAATTATAACGGGTCGTTTCCAAGTGGCTACATACTTCCAAGGATTCTGACCTTTTCACCTCCGGCCCCGAATTCGATATTTTTAGTACTTTCGACCTTCCCTGATGCAACGAGACGGCGTGCGATCTCCCGGAACAGACCCCTTCAAATTCTGTGCATTGCCTTGTTTCCGCCTCATCAAATTTCAACCAACTGATGACTTCCCAATTCGGCCATCAACGCAGCCACGCGTAACTTTTGCTTCTCTCCATCATCTTTCGCATTCTCCGATGGTTTGCGCTTTGAGCTTCGAAAATTCCATATGATTGCATGCTCCCGCTAGCGGAGGCTCACACTGGTTGCTCAGAGCAATACCGCTGATCTGCCGTGGACGCGGAGGCCTAGGGCCGTTGATATCAGTCTGGAACATCAATCCTTGGAAACCGTAATTGGGATTCAGTTCTGGACCGGTCTGGGATTTGTCGAAACTGGTCTATTGAAATGCCTGGCCGGCTGACTATATATCGCCACCTTGCTTGCTCTTGCTCTTGTTCTTCACTCCCTTTCTTTTGTTTGACCCGCAGGCCGGCCTGTTCACCCTCCCTTCGTCGTCGCGGCTCCCACTCCTTTGCATAACCTGCCGCAGCCCACTCAAACTATGGATCCAACGGTCAACGTCCCTACCAAGGGCGCCAGCCACCTTCAGCGCAACAAAACTGAGCGGTGGCGGTTGCAGGGCCTCCAGAAGGTTCAAAGCAATGACTCTACCGCCAAAGCCCAGCAGCCCAAGGGTCTCATCCAGAGATTGAACATCTGGATGATCAACGAAGGCCACCGCAGCCTATTCTTTGCTGTGTTCCTAGGTCTCCATCTCATTGCGGCCGTGCTCGCCTGGCTACATTACAGTCTGAAAGACAACTTGAATACTGCGAGGTCCACCTTCGGCATAACTTTCGGTACGCTTTGCTGGAAAGGCCTTCATTTTTTCACTGCTCACCGTTTTTCAGTTATCGCTCGTTCGGCTGCAGTGTGTCTACACATAGATGTGATCTTCATCCTCCTCCCCATCTGCCGCAACTTCATCTCAATCATGCGTCGCACACCTATTGGGACGGTTATTCCTTTCGACGAGAACATTACCCTTGCACAAAGCCACCGCTTGGTCCATAGTTATCGGCAGCGTTGTCCACACGCTCGCGCACGTCGTCAACTTGTACCGCCTGACCATGGCAGACACGAGCGCCACCACCCTCGGCAAGAAGGTCACCTTCTTTATCACCGCGAACTTCATCATCGGGCGAGCCTTTTTTTCCCAGACGCTTTATTGATCCTAACTTCCTTATCCAGGCCCTTTGGACCGGTTGGCTGATGTGGATCGCTCTGGGCGTCATGGTCTACTACGCTATGGAGAAACGGCGCCGTACTCCCAACGGCGGGTTCGAGAAATTCTGGTACACGCACCACCTCTTCATTCCGTTCTTCATCCTGTGGCAACTTCACGGAATGTTCTGCATGATCAGGGCCGACAGGTATGTGGAGCCCTTGCGTTCTTCTCTCGTGTACTTATTCTGTGGCATCGCAACAGACCGCCATTCTGCTCTTACAACACAATCGGAGTTTTCTGGGTATGCCTTGATCTTCTTTAGTATCCAGATCCTGACATGATCCTCTCACAGCGGTACTGGATCGTCGGCGGGATTGTCTACGTTTCTGAGCGTATTCTCCGTGAAGTGCGCTCGCGCCACGTCACCTACATCCACAAGGTGATTCAGCACCCGTCGCGGGTGATGGAGCTCCAGATCAAGAAAGAAAAGACCAAGACCCGTGCGGGGGAGTATATATTCATCAACTGCCCCGAGATCTCGTATTTCCAGTGGCATCCGTTCACGCTTACCAGGTATGTACATGCCGAGGCTTTCGATCTCATTCACTCATGATGTTTCAGCGCCCCCGAAGAGGACTACATCTCCGTTCACATCCGGGTCGAGGGCGACTTCACCACAGCGCTGGCCAAGGCCGTCGGCTGCGACTTCGAGTCGAAAAAAGGAGGCAGCGAAGGGAGCGCCGTGGTGAGCCCGCCTGTCAACCGAACACTCCCCCGTGTCATGGTGGATGGGCCCTTCGGCACCTGCTCTGAGGAGTTCTTGAACTTCGAGACCGTCCTGCTCGTCGGCGCCGGTATCGGTGTTACCCCCTTCGCATCGTATGTTCTGCCATCCGTTTACTTCTCTCATCCGCTTACACGATTGTCTCGATAGCATCCTTAAGACAATTTGGTATCGGATGAACAACTTCAGCGGCGCCAAGCCCACTCGCCTGTCGAAGGTACGTATCTACAGATTGGATTCTTGTACCTCTCTGACCGCCTGCAGGTGTACTTCACATGGGTCATCCGCGACTTCGGAACAGCAGAGTGGTTCCACTCACTCCTGCACGCCATCGAAACCCAGGACACGCAGAACCGCATCGAGATCAACATCTACCTCACGCAGCGCATCAAGGAGGACGACATGAACAATATTATCGTGAGCACCTTCTCCCATGTGCGTCGCTGCCACCGAGCTCACGTCGCACCCGTAGGTCCACGACGTCGGCGCGGAAAAGGACGCGATCACCTCTCTCCGCGCCCCGACACACTTCGGCCGTCCGAACTGGGATAAGATCTATTCCTCCATCGCGCAGAAGCACCCCGAGTCGGATGTCGGAGTGGTACGCCTAATTTCCCTCGCTAGCAACGGCGGCTTGCTGATCATTCTTCGTAGTTCTTCTGCGGCCCAGCGGCAATCGCCAAGGCCCTCCACGAGAACTCGAACAAATACAGCGACCCCGAGGGCACGCGGTTCTTCTTTGGAAAGGGTAGGTCCTCCCCCTCTGGACGCGCGATGTATATTTAATGTCTCCTGCAGAAAATTTCTGAGAACGGTCATTATTCTGGAGCGCATTCATTCGCGTATTTGGGTGTCAGCGAGGGTGGGGTGCCCTGTCGTACTAGTCTGTCGGGAGAGTAAGATTGGTTGTACATTAGAATGTGTGAATACCTCGCTTTTAATTACATATTGTACAATACGCTCTGAATCCATCTATGAAGGCCAGAAGTCGTCCCAGATGCTGCTCGATTCGAGTTCCGGGTCTCCTGGCGGTCCTCGTGTTCTGGGTAGCCAGAAATGCCTGCAGCCCTGCTGAAACCAGACGTCGAGACATTTACACCGTCCACTCATGCTGTTTTGGTTCTTGGTGAGTTTGTCATTGCATCCAAAACAACACACGGGCCCTCAATCTAGTCGGCATCTAATAACGAGCCGCCGGAGCACGCACACCTCACCCCTCCCTCTACTCCAAGTTACGACGGAACGTCCCAAGCGTAAACAACGTCTGCTTCCCCTTCCCCTTACCTTTCTTCTTCCCTCCCCCTCCACCCCCACCGCTGGCCGCATCCCCCTGGCCTTGGCCCAGCCCATACTCCTCCCTGGCCTGCTCATTCGGACTCGCCCCCGCACTCCCACTCCCACCCCACGCGGCCTGCACAGGCCCCGCCTGCGTCCCCAATATATTCCGCAACGACACGTTCCCGCTCACCTGCGCCCGCTGCCGTGCCCCCGCCGACGGCGGCAGCTCGGGGAACAGCGCGTTCGAGAGCTTTGGCGGGGCCCCTGCCCTTCCTGCATTCCCCGATGCAGGGGCGACGGGCATGTGCGCGGAGAACGGCGTCGGCGCCGCCGCAGGGGCGGTGGCAGACGAGAGCGGCACGAAGGACGAGGAGGGCGCGTAGCCCGGCGCTGCGCGCGAGGCGGCACCAGCCCAGGGGGTGTTGCGCTGCCCACCGCCGCCGCTGCGCGAGGTCGACGGCGCGGCGCCGGGGACGAGAGCGGGGAACCGCGCGGGGGGTGGTGTCGGGGCAGACGAGGACGACGCGGCCTGAGCGACGCGGTCCCACACCTGTGCCGCGCCCCGCCCGCCGCGGCCTGCCGTCGCGTGCTTGGCGTTGAGGACACGCCCGCTCGTGATTCCCGCGTAGCCGGAGCCCACCGCGGCGGGGACGAGCTCGGGGAATTGGCGGCGTTGCTACATACCCACACGTCAGTATTCGGATTCTATGTAGATATACGGCAGGTACGCGTACCTCGATCTCGAACCCCCGCCACGCCGTCAAGACCGCCTCGCGCTGCTCGCCCTCGTCGAGGAGGTCCACCAGCGCATTCACGATGCTCGCCGCGGCCTCCATGTGTCGCGCGTCCGTCCCCGCGCCGAGGACGCTCCACAACGTCGAGATGAGATCGCGCGCGCTCGACTCGGCGGCGCGGAAGGAGCGGATGGCGGCACGCGCGGCGGGGAGGGCGGTGGTTGGGTTGGGCGCGAGCGATGTGAGGCGGGAGAGGAAGGCGCTGTGTTGCCTGTGATCCAAGAATATCGGCATCAGTTATGACAGCAAGAGAACAAAGAAGCAAAAACGTACGCAGCAACCGCAGGATCGAGATCCGCGCGCGGGGGCGGCGGCGGGGACGGAGTAGGGACAGGCGGGGGCGTCTCGCCCTCAACGGTCAACGCGCCGCCGAAACCTTCTCGTCGCCGGCCGCCCCCACCTCCGGGACGCTGCGGCTGGGGTTGCGCTTGTACCTGCGCATGCGGCGGCGGCTCCCTCTCCCTTTCCCGGTCTCTATCCCGTCCCCGTCCCCTTCCACCCCCTCCCTCTCCTCTGCCACGCCCTCCCCCACCTTGGTGCCTTACATCATCCCACCCCGCCTCGACCCGCTGTGCTGCTCGCCGCCCGCCCTTGCCCATCTCCTCCCCGTGCTCCTCGACGAGGTGCGCCTGCAGGTCGAGCGCAGAGCCGAAGACGACGAACTTGCGCTCGCGGCAGGGCGCGTGCGGGCACGGGTGGTGCGCGGTGGTGAAGTGCGTCTCGAGTGCGGGGTACGCGAGGAAGCTTTGCGCGCGCGCGTAAGGTTAGCGTGATGAATTCATGAAGCCACGGAGAAGAACTCACTACTGATCCCTTACCCCCTCCCTCTTACACACAAAACACTCCTCATGCGTCTCGCGCATATGCGCAAACAGCTCGTCGTCCCCGAAGAAGCACTCCCGGCAGAACTCGCACAGCGGGTGCACGCCGCCCTCGATTTGATCTTTGCTTTTCCCTTTACCCTGGTCTTTCGCTGTGGATTTGTTGTTGCGCTGGTGGGCGAGCATGGAGGGCAGGTGCAGAGGGAGGATGTTGGGCGGGTAGAGCGTGTGCTCGTGCGCGAAGACCTTTTTGTGCCGGATGCAGAGGTCGCTTTGAGATGTGTGGATGAGTATGAATGAATAGAGTACATCAGGGAGGAGACAAAAAAGAAGAGATGAGTAAAGTAGTAGGGCCAGGCCAGTACCACCAAATGGCACGCAGGTCAATGGACAATGGAGCCCGTCGACAAAAGCCGCCGGCCCAACTGACCACTAAGCCCTCACGGCGTCCGCGTTCGGGCAGCCTGCACACGCCGCGCACGGCAAGTACGCAAGAGAGACGAAACCAGCACCCCCAAGGAGGGCACTTATTTTCGTCTTCGAGACGGCAGAACGATGCAACCCTCGGGCACCGACCCAACCACCGAGAAGCTGCCTCCGCCTTGCTCCACACTCGGGCATGTCCATGTCCCCGACGCCCGGCACGGCAGCATGGCGTGGGGCGTCCTTGATCTAGAACTGTGCCCAGGGGCGGGCGGGGGACGCGGTTGCCCTTGTGGACGTATGTGTTTGGGGGACGTATGTGTTTGAGCGAGCTCGCTGGCTGACGAGGTGTCCGCTGCCGGCGAGCACGGCCAAACAAAACCAAGAAAAAGGAAGAAAAAAAACGAAAGAAGGGTATTAGCGCGACGGCGGGCTGCGCACAGACCGCCACCGAGGACGCATGCAACTTGAACTCGAGAGGACGATATAACGCCCGTCCCCCATGCCGTCTGCACCAACGTGCACGATCACGACCTTGCCCGCGCGGGCACGGGCATGCACACATCGTCCTTGTCCTCGGCAAACCACCAGACGCGGAGGCAGCGCGCGCCAACGCTAAACACAGCCAATGATAACAAACGGCACGACAACGGGTACTAACAACGCAGCGAGCATATTTGCGTCGCCGGTCGCCGTTAACGAGATGGAGAAAATCGTCGAGGAAAAGAAGAAAAACGAGACAAGGATATTAGCACGAGAGCGAGATATACCAGCACTGAGGGCGGCACGGCTCCTCGAGAGAAGGAGGCCGGCCCTCGTCGATGAGAACTCCACCACGAGCAAACACCTCGCCACTCGCGAATCTGAAGGTTCCTCCCGACCATCCGGCAAGCAGCTGGAGGAACGCGTGCGGCTTCGATTTAGCCCGACACAGCAGCCGACGCACGCACATGCGTGGCTGGTGGGGAGACGCGCCATTAGAGCGCGTGTATGATTTCCCGACCACGTCCGCGGGGAATGGAGGGGGACGTGAAACCGGGCCACCGAGTCCCGCAGAAGCGCGCGACACAACATATCCCTCCCCCGGGTCGGGCGTCGAACCCCGAAGAAAACGCAAACGAAAACGAAAAGAATCTCGCCCCAAACTCGGACTCACCACATCAACCGCCCATGGCTCGCCCTCACATGCAGCTTCAGATCACTCCAGCTGTTCCCGATGTAGTCGCACTCGGTGTCGGGGCAGTTGAAGCGCAGCAGGAGCAGCGTCTCCTCCATCATCTCCTGCGTCTCGAAGTATATCGCGAGCTTCGCGTCTTTGTAGGGCATCTCAACAGGTGAAAAGGAGGCGAAGAGCGCGTCGGGCGAGGGGGTGAAGATTATGCTGGGTTGGGGGGCCTGCATAGGCAACGAGAAAATGAATAAATGTGATGAAGGGAATAATTTGTGGACGCACCTTGCAAAAGGTGCAATCGGTCTTCTTGTAGAGCGCGCGCAGGCGGAGGGAGCACACATGGCACGTTCTGTGGTTGCACTCTGAGACGGCGTAGTACTTGACCGGCTCCGCGCAGATCCAGCAGATCGCTGCATCCTCGGCGCCGCCGCCGCCAATGTCAGTGCCAGTTTGGTCTTCAGTGCCTTCGGTGGGGGGCGCTGCAGCAGCAGGAGAGATTTCCTCCGCGCCATTTTGCGGAGTCGGGCGCGGTTTTCCACCAGAGCCACCGCGACCACCGCGCCCGCCGCGATTATTATTTCCGCGATTATTGTTGTTGCCGCGCTTGGGTGTGCCGCGCTGGGAACGGCCTTGAGATTGAGATTGGGTGGCGACTGCAGCAGACATTAGCTAGTAGAACACGGTGGTGGCTGGTGGTGAAGGTAAGAAAGAAAGAGTTAAAGGACAATACTGCCGGAACCGGAACCGGCAAAAACGGCGGATGATTGCAAAGCAAACCTGCACAAATCGTCGGGCTTTCTCCCTTTGACTCAGCGGTGCCGAATCGACGTCGCTCAACGGACCCGCCGTGAAACGAACGTCGAATGAATCTTGACCATAGCCTAACTGAAATGAATAGCCCTTATACCCCGACCGGCGACTTTCGGCACCCGCGTCAATTCAAAGAAACCGTTGGTCAACCCCTCCCCAGACATGTCACGTGACAACTCACGTGCCATATAACAAGTAAAAGCCAAAGGCGTCCGACGCGTTTAGGCGTATTTACTTCCAAACTGCAGTCTTTAGAGAAAAATGCAAGATTTTATTATTATTATGTGTCTACATGTAAGACTTTCAATTCCGCAATCCTTCAAGTGTCCCGATCACGTAGAGCCGGGCGGGAACAGTAAAACATCGCGTTGTCCCACGTCTTGGGGCCTACACCTTGTGTCGAGTTTTGGCGACGTTCACGACTGAGGCAGTTGTGTTTCGTGGTCTTGAACATTTTTCGGAGTGCCGAAAACAATGCCTGCTGGTTTGCAAACATCATCGGACCCTTGTAAGTCGTGTCAGTTTGGCCACCAAGATAAGAGAGGCACTCACGGCGTTGGATCCTTTGTCAGTACTGTTTTCATCAGACTCTCCGACGCACTTCGACCCGAGTGCTTCTAGATTCGGATTCAGGTGAGGCAGCTCCGGTTGGACATTCTTTGTGGCCTCTGTGCGTGCGCGTTTTGACGTGCCCTGGTCTTCTTTAGCACGCTTTCTCTTCTCGCGCTTGGCAAGTTTATCCCTTTCCCGGCAGGACTCACAAGACCCCCATTTATAGTTGGGAGGTAAGACTGTCTTGTACTTTGACTGGGAGCATATTCAAAGGAGCAGCTGGCACGTCGCTGGGATCCATCGCATCGGGGAGAAACATGTTATTTGGCACATGGGCCTGGTGAGGCCGGTGGCGGCGGGAAGTTAAAAGTCCTTCGCTCCTGGGGAGGCAAAAAAAATTGGCAGCGGTGAAAATCGAACCAAGGAACCTTGCGCGTCTAATTAGATGTGATTGATGCTGCTCCAGACCATTAAACACTTCACCAGAGAGAGTTATCGGAGTATCGGAGACAGCAGGCTAAAGCCGGGTGTTTCTCTGCTTAAATAACACATTTTTGGACTGACAGAGTGTGAATTAATGTTCTCCATATACTATTCCGTGCGTACACGCATACAAAATCCATCTATACGCTTGCTATATTTTAAACGACTCGCGAAGAAGAATGTTTCCCGAAATGTATGAGTCATGTGACATGTCTGGGGAGGGGTTGAGCTGGGCAAGCTGTCAATTCAGGACTTCCGAGACCCAACCGATCCTCGAAGTTGCTATACAATGCTCTCGCGCTTTTCGCGTTTTCTCACCGGACAGTTCCATCAGCTCACCTTCCCTTACAAAGGAAACATACCCAAATCATGTTCCTTTCTCCCTTTGACTCAACGGGGCCAATTTGTTTGGCATCTCTCTCACAGATGTTGAAGAGCCTCGGACGTGCAGGGGAAACAAAAAACGTGAATTCAAGGTGCAGGAGAGATATTTTGGGAAGACAAGGGGATGTCCTAGTCCCAAATCGATTCAATTGAACGGGTGTCTCCGGGTATTTTGACTTTCTTGTGCAACACGTTGACTAAGTGCGTACCATACGCTACCAGGCCCTGGGATAATAAGTATGTAGAGATAATAGGTATGTAGCTCACTTTATGCAGTTCTTAAGGGTCACAAAGCTTGTTCAAGTTGCTAGAGGAAGCATAAGATTTGGCTCAACGAGGCTGAATCGTACTAGGCCTCAGTAAAAATTTTACTGAAGCTCAATTTCGTGGTGTGTAGAGAGGTGTCCATGTCTCTCCCTTCTGACCCTGAACATATGCAGATCCTTCCAGCTGACCCAGAAAGAAAAGAGACCGTCCTGGCTTACGGGTTTAAGATGTGTAGATGGTGTTGTAACTTGTCCTCAAAGTTCAAACTTGAAGTGTCGCCTTGACTGCCATTGTTGACAACTTGAATCCTTATAACCAGCCAGACTTTGGGAATGTCAAGTCGTTATTTGAGCTCGACTGCAAGGAGCTCATGGATTCAGTCTCTTTCCTCTCGAAATTCTACATACTGCAAGCTCGACTTGATCGAGCAATGCTGGGGTTGTGCAAAACAGCTCTATCAGGTTTACCTAAATCTCATGAAGATGTATACTGCTTGAACACTCTCGAGGCTCTTGATGCCATCTTGTTGGTCTCCACGCACTGGTAAGCTTCCATTTTGTTCTTCCTGTTCCTGTTCCAACCTGACACAGATTCCGACATCTCATAATATATTGGAAACATCATAAACCCTAAAACCTGTATTCCATGGACTGCATATAACTCCATTCAATATTTGTATAATCTCCATCGTTAATTAACCAATGAGCCACGATACACATTGTAAATCATGCGGCCAATGAGGGAGGAGAATGTGACTGAGAAGATGATGGGGATCTCCAGGAACAATCCTCCCTACAAAGGATTGATCATCTTAGCAGCAATGAGAGGTGGTACAACATACAGAGAAGGTGGTAGCACAGAAGACCATGATAGTGAAATATATTGCAAGCATGCTGCATAGTAAAGTCAGGGAGAACAAAGCAAAGAAAGACAACTCACATGACAAAGTAGATAACAGAATCCCGGATGAGAATGACAAAGAGCTGTTGTCCTGGTTGGTAGACAGAGGCACGGACTGTTTGGAAGCCACGGTAAAATGCCAAGCCACATAAGAGGGCTTCAAATACAGTGATTGGGATCCAGATTGTGAAGTAGTAGCTCGGGAAGTCATCAAGGACGCAGTTTGTTACTCCAATGATGGGATGGGCATGGGCTTTGATACCTCCAGGGAAAGTTATGTTCCAGATTTATATGAAGACATAAAAACACCCACAGGTGACCTCTGACAAAACCACACCCATGATTGCTGTTGATGCAGCTGATGATTTATGGAACATGGTGACCATGAGTACCAGAACCTTCTTGTTTAAAGAATATAGGGCATAGAGACACATTTGCAATATGACTGGATACTGATATCAGCTGAGGGTATGGAAAAGAGGCAATCACTACCCTTCTGCAATAATACATGAAACAAGGCTAGTCCAGCTTTGCCAATGGAGATAGTGGGTACCTGTTGAAAAGGGGAGCTACTCATCAGCAACAGAGAGAGTGGGAAGTAGGGTGGGGTGACATACAGCTATCAACATGGTACAGCTGGGAATGAGTGTGTGGCAGTGGGAGGAAATCTGCAGACCCACAACTATTATAATAAGCTTCCATGAACACAGAGTTCAGGTAAAATGCAAAGGACTGACTGAATCATTGAGCGCAAGTACTGAGAAATGCTGTGCGAAAAGGAGCTTGGTGAAACACACACACATATTATTAATGGGGGAGACAGACTATAGCTGTTGATGCTATCCAGTAGCCTTTAAGTTGTGGGTGTGAGATCCAGTTGTCAGCAACGGCCTCTGGGTCGGCTAAACAGTGAGTAACCCAGCAAGAACCCCAACCAGGATAAGCCCGATAGATGCGGTAGCTCGTGTGTTCCCTGAGTGTCAGCAACGGCCTCTGGGTCGGCTAAACAGCGAGTAACCCGACGAGAACCCCAACCAGGATAAACCCGATAGATGCTAGTAGCTTGTGTGTTCCCCGAGCAGTAGGACCAGTCATACGGCGTCCTCCCTAGGAGGCCATAGGTCGTAGGTCGGGATGTGAGGCGGAACCCGGAACGAGTCGAAGAGGGTGTGATATCCACTCAGGTATACAACCCGGGGCATGGATACAACCTGTAGTACGGTGTGGAGGAAGTGGGGCAGGGTGGAGACAATGCCTATGTCAAGCCAAGGTAGAAGCCTGAGATTAGACGAGGTAGAATCTACTGTACATGGAGATTCTACCGTGCTTATATAGGCTTCTAATAAATTAAAGTGATTGCGGTCAATCACGATCAGTTCCTGTACCGTAGCATTAAGGAGCATTAATGCTGATGCTCCTGGACTCCTCTGTGTTGGTTTCCGTGGCGTTGGTGTACCTAGGAGACCCGATGTTCGGGTTTCCTAGCCCTAAGTGTTGTCGTATCCAGTGGTTCAAACCCCGATCAAGTTTGCAACCACTCCTGTACTTCATGTACACTTCCCTGTCATATGTGGTGTGTCCGGGGACTAGGATCTGCCTGTACGGGTTCCTAGTCCCTAACGTCTTCTGTATCCCGTGGCGCAGACTCCCCGAGTCTGCGGCTTTAGAATCCCGAGGCTGGGTTTCAACCGTGAGAAGGTCACGTGGTGGCGTCATGAGAGTCCCGTGCCGCTAAGACACGTCTGTATCCATACAGACACGTCGTGCGAAAAAGTAGAACCCAGGCGATTCATGACACCGAGCAGTAGGACCAATTGCACAGTGTCCTCTCTAGGAGGCCATATGTCGTAGGTCGGGATGCGAGGCGGAACCCGGAACAAGTCGAAGAGGGTGTGATATCCACTCAGGTATACAACCCAGGGCATGGATACAACCCGTAGCACAATGTGGAGGAAGCAGGGCAGGGTGGAGACAATGCCTATGTCAAGCCAAGGTAGAAGCCTGAGATTAGACCAGGTAGAATCTACTGTACATGGAGATTCTACCGAGCATATATAGGCTTCTAATAAATTAAAGTGATCATGGTCAATCGCGATCAGTTCCTGTACTGCAGCATTAAGGAGTGTTAATGCTGATACTCCTAGACTCCTCTGTGTTTGTTTCCGTGGCATCAGAGGACTTAGGAGACCCGATGTTCGGGTTTCCTAATCCTGAATGTCATCGTATCCAGTGGTTCAAACCCCGATCGGTTTGCAACCAGTCATGTACTTCGTGTACACTTCTGTGTCAGCTGTGGTGCATCTGGGGACTAGGATCCATCGGTGCGGGTTCCTAGTCCCTAACGTCTTCTGTATCCCATGGTGCAGACTACCCCGAGTCTGCAGCTTTAGAATCCGTGGCTGGGTTTCAACCGTGAGAAGGTCACGTGGTGGCATCATGAGAGTCCCGTGCCGCTAAGACGCGTCTGTATCCATACGGACGTGTCATGCGAAAAAATAGAACCCGGGCGTGGTGGTGTCATGAGAGTCCCGTGCTGCTAAGACGCGTCTGTATCCATACGGATGTGTTGAATGATGTGCTCTGAACTAAACCCAAACAACCCACTTATCACCCAAATACAACCCAAGCCTTTCCGAAATAAGCGGTGATGCCTACGGAAATAAGACTAGGATCAGAAATAGGCCAATCAGGGAGCGCAAGAGCCAAGATTCAGACGAGTGATAGTCCCTTTACAGGTCCTAACAAGGTTGAAGGGAAGGTATGTGTTTCCCTTAGGAAGATGAACCTTCACTACAAGATATCACCAGGAATTGGCCTGAGCGATAATCGAGTGGTGGAAATAAGATGTTTTAAAGCTTCGCAGCTTATGAGACAGCAAGTATTGAGAGTGGTGGTGGTGGTGTCGTCCGACGACATGCAGGAGACCTCAGATAGGTTGACAATAAAACAATTCCAAACAAGAGAGATCCCGTAGCTTATCTCCCAAGTGCCAATGACGATAGCTGATGACGATGACGGTAGCTGATGACAATAAACAATTTGATTCCCAGATGCTAGATAGCCTCAATCACGTCCAAGATGTTTCCGATACCCTATTCCTTATCGCAACTTAAGGTTTCCCGATGTTAAAGTCCAACGACAATACACACTGAGCCAACCTCAGAAATAGCCCAATCACAAGTGTTCAGCCTACTAATACACGGGTGATTCTGTGCCCTACTCAAGATAATGTCCTGACTACTTATACAAACCCCAAAATCATATGCAAGTCCAAGAACAAAATAGAAATTAGTAAAATTGCCCAAGTTCCCCTTCCACAGCCGTTTATCTGTTGGAAGGGCTCCCACGAGCATATTGTCATTGGCCAGCATACAGGACGATCTTGATGTCCGTTCGTGCAGCATTGGTCATCCTAGTGGTTTGAAACCCTCAGTCTCTTGGCTGACTGATACTGAGTCATTCGTCCTATTTCTCGTTGTCCCTGGTCCTCTCCCGTCATCGCTGACACCGGGGGCAAAAGCCGAGGCACCTGGAATTCAGGTGCCTCCGAGGCATGTGGTCCGTAGGTGCCATCAGTCTAACAAAGAGTCCTTTGACTCTCGTTCACAAAGCAAAATCTATTGTCTAAGTAGATAGTAAATATATATATTGTTAATTTTAAGTTCTTATTGTTCCCTTTACACGTTGAAGCACCGCACAATAAAATTTTGTCGTGGTGACCCATGGGTGAGCCGTGAGACACTCGCCAATGCCGTGGCAAATATGCCATCCGACGGCATGATACGTGCCGTAGACCTGTCACGACCTCGTGATGAAGAGAACACAAAGACACTTGAGACTCAAAGCAGGCCGGCTCGGACCTGGAGTCAAGCTGGCTCGAAACTCACCGCCACGCTGCCATTGGTCCCCGCACAGCCGCCCTGAGGCAGGTGCCTTCCTCGCGCCCATCCCACGCACCGCTTGTCAGTGCTTGGCGAAACGCCGACATGCTTTATGCACGCTGTCTTTGTTGGCACTTGACTCAACCCGCCTGTCACCTTTGTCGGCACACGGACCCATCTGCTCGTCGCCCTTTTACACATGCGAACCCAGCCGCCCATCGCTTTTGTCCGCACGCAGACCCACCCGCTCGTTGCCACTGTCGGGCGAGCATCCCGCCCCCATGTCACCTGGATTGTCATACGGCCGCATCTTTGTCCTCTGGCCGGCCCGCATTTGCCCCCATGTTGTTGTGTCTTTGTCGGGACGCAGCTCCACAGTCTTTTCCTTTTCGCCCTTGACTTCGTGACTAAGCATTCCCTTATATGGAAATGCATTTCGGCCATCGTTCGGCCTTTCTGATGTTTTTTCATTCTCCGCTCCGTCTGCAAACCTGTAGCGCTCTCTTTCCTCCCACTACCATGCCGCCTTAACGCCACTCCTTTATACCTCAGGTGAGTTTCATTCCAAAGACATTGTTCTGGGCCCCCCACTGGCACAACGTCCTTCGGCCCTATTCTACGTGTCACAGTACATGCCACCCCCTCGTACATATGGGCGCGTTTCCGAGCTGCTGAACCCATTTGCCACTTGCCAGTATGCCCCCCGGGTGTCTTGACGAGGCGCCGCGCTGTCCAAGTGTGTTTTGGGACCCACCCTCGCTGTACATGACCCTTTGCCACCTGCCTGTTGTATCGTTTTTAGGTTTTGAATTTCATTGGGCCGCTTCTCATATATATAATATGTTGTCAAAAATTTATTGCTACCACAAATGCCCATGTTCTTCGATAACGGCTCTTTCAGATGTCACTGGACTCTTCAGCAAAGAGAAAGCTGCCGAAGTCTGCCGTCTCGCCGTCTGGTGCCGTTCCCAGAGAGGAATTGCCTGAAAAGGAAATCCAAGGGCGAAAACGACGCAAGTCAGCTCCACTTACTCGTCACCATTGTCCGCACCCGGACCCACCCACTCGTCGCCATTGTCTGCACAAGGGCCCTCCTGCCCGTCGTCTTTGTCGATGCCCTACCCCCACCCGCTCGCCGTCTTTGTCGGGTGACTATCCCCCCCGTGCCTCGGCATTTTCGGGCGAATGTCCCGCCCCCACGTCACCTGGATCGCCACATGGCTGCACCTTTGTGTTGTGGCCGGCCCGCATTCGCCCCCACGTCTTTGTGTCTTTGTCAACACGCATCTCCACCCACTCGTCGTCAGAGCTGTACCAAATCACAGTTAAATCAATGACTCAACCGTGTTTTCTCTGGATAACATATTATTAGGGGGGGAATATTAATCACTTTGGTAACGTCTAGACTGATTTTACAACGGCGACAAAAAGAGCGAACATTGCACAGGAAAATACGATAGAGGCGTGCAAGAAGAAAAAGAACAAATACGTGCAAGAAAAAAGGACATGCTGTGAGCCTGTGAGATATTCGTTCCTGACTATGTCTGAGGTCCGAGCATAAAAAATAGCGGATGGAGTCGCACTCACGATCTTCCGAAGCAACCCAAGCTCAATCCCAAATCAGTGTGCCGTGTCAACGTTGCTTGTGTCTCAACGACAGGCCGCTCCATTGACCTTATCCAGATATCCCGCCGTCTGGTCACAGCATGGGCATTCCTCGTCTGAAGGCGGGGGAGCA
Source organism: Mycena olivaceomarginata (assembly GCA_029378375.1). Lineage (NCBI taxonomy): Eukaryota > Fungi > Basidiomycota > Agaricomycetes > Agaricales > Mycenaceae > Mycena > Mycena olivaceomarginata. Next base: position 60,966 of record JARKIC010001009.1, read on the forward strand.
ACAGCCGGTTTTATTAGAATGAGCTCGATGGTCGTGGGCAGCTGGTTTATCCGAAAGGTAGGATGGGGTATGCGCAGTCCGAGGGCACACTCGAAGTGAGTGATGACCGATTCGTCTTGCTCCAACTGGGATAATTGCAAGTGGGTGAGCGATGGTGCGAAGTGGGAGATGCCGTGGCCTTTGAACCATTGTATCGCCAAATTCCATTCATCCATCCTGTCCACGACGTGAAGATAGCTCGTCGCAGCGAAGAGGGACGGCGCAGCGCATGGTGAGGTCCATCAAGTGAGCAAGATGAATCGTATGCGACATCATGTGGGCGATATGTGTATTCAGAGAGATGTCCAAAACTGTGAGAGTCGGGGCAAGGTTGCGCAAAATGCTCATCACAGCATTCGCACCTTCCCCTCCGTACTCGTCCAGGGATAACTTTGCTCGTGCACTTTGCGCTTCTACCTCATCTTCTCGGTCTTCCATGCCCAACGAGCTGTACAAAGCTCGAGTTTTCGCCAATAAGTGTCTGTACTCCACCAACTTGTCGATCTTTGGGTTGGTGTCCTCCCCATTTATGAAAAGGTAGCGGGTGTTCAACGGGGTAGAAGTTTGCTCCAGAAATCGGGCAAAGGCCAAGATCTGCGAGCGACCGACGAGGGCTATACTCAGGGCACGGTGAAAGTGCCGCTTTACCGTTGCCGCTGCCGCAGATAACCGCTGTTACCGTAAGATTGCCGTAGCATCATTTGTGCCGCTGCCGCAACATGGTCACACTGCCGCTGCATGACATTTAAACCCTGCGGCACTTTCCCTGCCAACCAAAAAAATTGGAACTTGAGATCTCTGGATGAACGTGTAGCCCTGACCCTCTGGTATCGGGTTCCGGTGACAGATCCGGCTAAATCTCTGTTTAAATTGAGATATGTAAAAAATAGTCCTGGAACAGGACACTGTGACGGACCGTAAAGACGGTTACGCACCCGTACCGTCAAAATCTCATGGTTGACTCTCAACGGAACGGCTACGCCACGGGTAGTCCTGTGAACGGGGAACCCGTACCCGCCCGTTTATGCGTAAACGGCTTTCCAAAAGGGGTCAGAGTGCCAGCGCGTCTCTCTTGCTTCTCTCACCAATTACGCGCTTGCTTGTACGCGCGCACATCGCTTCCTTCGCGGGAAGGGTCGGGACTCCACTCACCCGACGGAATTTCCTGTAATCAGGTGCCAACCCGAACTCTAGCTGTCATTCTTGGACCGCATTTCCAAGAGATGTATCTTATTGATCTTGTCCTTTGCTCGTCCTTCATTTTCTTTGGCACATATATCTCTCAGTTCAACACTTGAGGTCCTCCTCTATCTGGTACGACAGCTCACAATTTTTCCAGGGCTCTTTCTCACGAGATTCAGGGCTACCTCTTATGAACGGTGGAGCTGTTATATTGCGGGGCTTTTATCTCTCCCCATAAATGCATCTCAAACGACACTGTAAAGCCTGCGAGCACAGTTGGAAGTGCCATTTTCAAGGTTCACATACCTATCCTTTTATCAGGACAATTGTTGAATCCTAATTTACCACAAAGCTTCGCAAAATCGTGAGGCATGTACACTCAAGCCCTCGGTGCCGCAAGATATGGCAAAAAGACGTCCGAGACATTGCGGACGCGGGAAAGATGAAGGGAAAACCAGAATTGGAACTGCGAGGATTTGAAACGACATGGTAGCAATATGAAACCCAGTCAGATCACACCGGTTGAATGAAGCAAATGTTTAAGTGGTTTGAAGTTTCATCATCGTAATAGTGAGACAGAAATTTAGGCAAGGAAATCGTGGTGACTGATCAGTGGATCCGTGAGCAGAGAGCTGGCAACACAAGTTCGAGCTCAATAAACAAGCATCATAATAGTTCAATGGCTTTCTAGCAGCGGGGAAGTTTAATTGTGGCAGTGATGGCGTTCAAATACAGTCTAAAGGAGAACAAAGGCCAGCCAGTGTCGGAGAGAGCAGTTTGAATGTTGCAATATTGCCGCTGAACTGAAGTTGAACTGCCGCCAGACTGCCGCTACAATAGGGGAAGTCAAAGTTGGGCGGGGCGTCGATTCAGAGGTCGATTCGGGCATCGATTCTGATGTCGATCCGAGTTCAAGAATCGACATCAGAATCGTTGTTTTGGACGAATCGATGTGAATCGTTGGTTCGACTCCCGAGTCGAATCAGCGATGGATAGACCCAGGATCGACGAGCAGAATCGCATCAAGTTTCAAATCATAAAATAATGATAATTGAAAAATAAAAATCAATTGCTGAGCATCGTCCAAGGCCATTCCAGCGCGAGCAAACGTCCGCTCAGCCTTGTTTTTTCGTCGCAGGACTCTTTTGATGCGCGCAGTATGGTAGTCGATGAACGTTCTCAGTACCTCGCGAGCGCGGGACTGGCGAGAGCTAAGCCGAGGCATCGGCACGTCGTCTGGGCTGGTTTTCATGAACAACGAATTCAATGGTGGCAGGGAGATAAAATTTTGATTACACCTGATTGAAGAGACAAGATAATATAGAAAATAAGCAAGATAAGTCTAGTAGATGGCCAGAGAATCGACGCAAAAGCTGAGCTGAATCGACTTGGAAGTAGGTGCTGAATCGAGGCGGTCAGAGTTGACATCGATTCGCGCTCGATTCTGTTCCGCGAATCGGATCAGAATCGTTGTTTAGATCGACCTCTGAATCGATGCCCCGCCCAACTTTGACTTCCCCTAATGTCACATTGCCGCGGTGTCACACCCTGCAAGTGCTGCAGGACTGCCGCAGCATACGGCACACTGCCGCTGAAAAACCCCTAAGTGCCGCTGCAAACTGCCAATTTTGCCGCTGCCAGGTGCTGCTGACTGCCGCTGCATAATGTTTGCATATGTTTGGTTGCCGCCATACTGCCGCAGACTGCCGCTGCATCGAAAATATTCCTTGGATTAATGTTGTGTACAAGAAATTATTAAATGCAGGGCTAAGGTGGAACAATGTATTAGATACAGGAAAGTACCCTGGCACATTTCAAACTACCAATTACGATAATACCAAGGAGCTCAACATGTGCTGTAAGTTCAACTGCCGCAGACTGCCGCAGTACTGCCGCTGCAAGTGCCGCTGCATGCGGCAAAAGCACTGCAGCGGCAAAATCCCTTTGCCCCTATGCTCATATTGAACAATAGTCCACTGCGTCAGTAGGACCCCACACATGGGTAAAGTCCTACGAAGGATTCGGATGCCCCTGGCCAAGAGTGGCTCGTACATGAGATGTGTTGCAAGCATGCTAGCAAATACCATATGAGAGAGACGAATTTGACTGGGAGCGATAAACACACTGATCTCCCGTCGCAGAAAAAGCTTCTTCCACCGGATCGCTGAGGGCCGTGTAATTGATGAAGGAGGGGATACTAAGAGTACGCGAGACTGTGGAATCACGCATGTAGCGCTCTATCCAGGTAAAAAGTGGGAAGCACTCGAGGCTTTGGTTGGCACACTGGCGCAAATGGTCACGGCCTGCAAGAATGTGAACAAGAAGCGAACTGTTTTTCTAATATCCTCAATCATGACGCCATGTGTATCTCCACCCCAGGCAAGGGACCTACAAGTCTCGCGTGCGGCTCTGCGGGCCGCATTTGCCCTGGCAGAGAACCCGGTGTCTTGCAGACTCATGATAAGGTCGAGGCACTCGGGCAGCTTCGCGTACATGGAAGCGCACGTATCCGCATCGTAAACGCTGTGCAGTTCGCAGTAGAAGTAGACCAACCAGCGGTAATGCGTCATTGGGTCCTAACGATTCCAAACAATATAATTCGGCTATTGGTTTAGGAAATCGGAAACGTACAGAGATAGGGTTCGAGACTATAAGGGATTCAAGGTTTATATGGAACGTGCCGAAGCTGGGTGGGGCAATGCCATTCAGGGCATTTCGCTCCTGTATGACTGTCGCAATGTGCGGAATGAAATTTCCACCTTTGAACTATATCTAAATGGAATGAATGGAGTGGTTGGGAGAAGTCTTACCATATGAGCCACCCGATATGATGAGCTGGTTTCTTGGGGTGATATGATTAGGCTTGAATGAAAAAGCGAACGTGAAACTGACTTAGTCAGGTGCGGAAACACCACGAAGAACTTTAGGGGGAAATCCAAGGGAAATCGTACACATCGAGCGCCGAGTCACGACTATTGTTTACCATGCGGCCGTAAGAGAATCCCGTCCCGATGGGCTGAATGGGTAAAATAAAACGAATACATAGAGGAAGGGCGCAAGCATGATCTAGGACCAGCATGTTCGAGTAAGTATTGCGTAATGCGATCCTCGTTCGGGACAGTCCCGTTCGCCGTAAGTAAGGATGCACGGCCCTTGCTCCCAAAGGTGCGAAGCATCCCCGTCGTGCCGGGTCCGCCTCCAACCGACAAACTACAGGCACATCAATTGGTGAGACTGAAGATATAGCGAAAACACTAGTAATGGGTGCATTTGGCGCGTCTTCTTCTGCTTCAAAAAACCTGGATCGAGGAATGAGGAAGAAGGAGAGACCTCGGGACACGAAAAATCACCAGAAAAATGAGCGATGTGGGGAGCTGGATGTGTCGCCTGTGATCCCGATGTATCCCGCGTACGAAGACGCGTCTCCGTTCAAGCCGAGACAGATACCCCGCGGACGTGTAATGTTCGTATAAAATCTCAAGGACGATATAGGAGGGGCCCCAGAACGTTGGAGATAGTGGGACCCAAAAATCGCGCACACAAACGTAAGAACCACAGCGGTGAGAGTGACAAGTGCACCGGGCCACAATGAGCTTTTAGTTGTCGGTGGAGGAAGAGACACCACAAGACCTTGACTACCAGCAGCGGTAGTTTCTTGGGGTTTGCCCAAATCGTGTGGAAGTCAGAGAGGTACAGATAGAATGAAGAAAGCCGGCATTACTTATAGACAGTCTCCGAAGTCCCGCAGTATTCAGTGCTTGATAATAAGCGCTGCAGCCAGGCCACGCAAATCTGCGATACTACGGTCGAATGTAGGTCCCGGCGTTGTGGATATAATGTAAGAAGTCCTGTGCCTTTGAGCTCCAGACGGTGGTTTTCAGCATTTGAGCATGGTGGAGGTATCAAAAACTAGTTGCGATCAATTAGGACCAAAACAAACACATTCGAATTGCTCGAAAAGGATGAATAATACATTGGCTCGGTCCCACAATTGGATCCAGTAGTCCCTCGCCGCAGTAATAGCATTATAATAATCTCTAGCAAGTACTTCATGTGTACATATCGGCACAATATGCAGTCCATAATTGCCTAAGTACTAGGGCCCCTACAAATGATTACTCCCTAAAGGCTAGGGGCCCCCGAAATCCGCCGGATTCTCAGCCAAAGCCTAGACTCTAGGGCAGAAATAATATTTTTGTAAGCCAAAAACAATATTATTTGCCCTAGTGTTTAGGATCTAGCCTGTCATGTATTTTGGGCATCAGATAATCCGAATTTCAGGAAAATTACTGCCCATGCTCCCTAATAGCAGCTAGATAGAATATTATCTGCCCTAGATGGTAGGGGTAGGCTGATCACCTGTATGCAAAATAATATTATACTTCCTAGGTGCCTGCATTTGGCTGATCAATGGAAGAATATTTGAAAACTCAAAAGCTTGGGCTCAGCTGCATGGAGAATAATATTATCTGCCCTACATACCTGGGCTTGGCTGATTGGTGGCTCACCAGCTATAATATTGTTCCACCTAGCTACTTGGATTTGGCTGACCCAGAGAAGTAATATTTTACAGCCTAGACTCCTGGACTCAGCCACATGATGCAGAAATATTATTTGCCCTAGATGCATGGGCTTGGCCAAACAGCCTTTCAGGAACCAGAATATTATTTTGCCTAGCCACTTGGGTGCAGCCCACCAGGAACAAAAATATTGTACAGCCTGGAAAGCTGGTTTCGGCTGCATTGTGGGAAAATATTACTCACCCTTCATGCCTGGGCTCAGCCGGACTAGGTTTCAGCAGCTGAAATATTATTTAGCCTAGCCACCTGGCTTCAGCCAATTCACTGAAATAATATTCCACAGCCTAAATTCCTGAGCTCAGCTGTACAATCCCAGAATATTATTGGCCCTAGATATGTGAGTTCAGCTGATCAGTGTGAGAGCTGCTATAATATTACTTTTCCTAGCCACCTGGCCTCAGCCAATCCATCAAAGTAATATTCTGCGGCCTAAAAGGCTGGGTTCAGCTGCGCAGTGCAGGAATATTATTTGCCCTATATGCCTGGGATTGACCAATAGGTACAATAATATTTTAAGCCCAGTACTCTTGGGATTGGCCAGTGAGGAGAGAAATATTAGACACCCTGGATGTTAGGACTTGTCCAACCTACCTTTCCACAGCCAATAATATGATTTACCCAAGATGCTGGGGTCTGGCCAACAGGTTTAATAATATTTTATGCCCAGGTCACTTGGCAACTGCTGGTCAGGAGAAGAATATTAGACACCCTAAATGGTAGGAATTGGCTGACCTCCCTTTCCACAGGCAATAATATTGATTGCCCTAGATACTGGGGTGCAGCTGACAGGTGTAATAATATTTTATGCCCAGGTCACTTGGCACCCGCTCGCAGGGAGAAGAATATTAGAAACCCTAGACAGTAGGACTCAGACAACCTACCTTTCCACAGACAATAATATTATTCACCTTAGGACCCAGGCTCCGGCTGATGGGTATAATAAATATTTTGAGCCCAGGACACTTGGGACCGGCTGGTCAGGAGAAGAATATTAGGCACCCTAGATAGTGGGACTCGGCCAACCTACCTTTCCACAGACAATAACATTATTCACCCTAGGACCCAGGCTTCGGCCGATGGGTATAAGAAATATTTTGAGCCCAGGACACTTGGGACCAACTGGTCAGGAGAAGAATGTTAGGCACCCAAGACAGCAGGACTCGGCTGACCTACCTTTTCACAGACAATAATATTGATTGCCCTAGATGCTGGGGTTCGGCCAACAGGTGTAATAATATTTTATGCCCAGGTCTCCTGATACCAGCTAGTAGGGATAAGAATATTAGACACCCTAGACAGTAGGATTCGGCCAACCTACCTTTCCACAGACAATAATATTATTTGCCCTAGATTCTGGGGTCTGGCTGACAGATGTAATAATATTTTATGCCCAGGTCACTTGGTACTGGCTGGTGAGGAGAAGAATATTAGACACCCTAGATGTTAGGACTCGGCCAACCTACCTTTCCACAGACAATAATATTATTTTCCCTAGGTACTGGGATCTGGCTGACAGGTATGATAATATTTTATGCCTAGGTCACTTGGCAGTGGCAGGTGGGGAGAAGAATATTAGACACCCTAGACAGTAGGATTTGGCTGACCTACTCTTCCACAGACAATAATATTGATTGCCCTAGATGCTGGGATCCAGCCAACAGGCGCAATAATATTCTATGCCCAGGTCACTCAGCACCGGCTGGCAGGGAGAAAAATATTAGACACCCTAGACAGTAGGACTCGGCCAATCTACCTTTTCACAGACAATAATATTATTTTCCCTAGATACTGGGGTCCAGCTGACAATATTTTATGCCTAGGTCACTTGGCACCGACTGGTGGGGAGAATAATACTAGACACCCTAGACAGTAAGACCTGGCTGACCTTCCTTTCCACAGACAATAATATTGATTGCCCTAGATGCTGGGGTCCGGCCGATAAAATAATATTTTATGCCCAGGTCACTTGGCATCTGCTGGTGGGGAGAAGAATATTAGACACCCTAGACGGTAGGACTCCATCAACCTACCTTCCAACAGACAATAATATTATTTGCCCTAGATGTTGAGGCCCACAGATATGCTAATATTTTATGCCCAGGTCACTTGGTACCAGCTGGTCCTGATCATAATCTTACACACCCTAGAGCACAGGGCTCGGCTGACTGAGCCCTATATAATATTAAGCACCCTAGATGGTAGGACTCAGCTGACCAACCCCTGTACAGACAATAATATTATCTGCCCTAGATGTTAGGGTCCAGCTGATGACTATAATAATATTTTAATCCCAGGAACCTTGGTATCAGCTGGTCTTGGTCATAATATTACACATCCTAGAGCACAGAGCTTGGCTGACTGACCCCTGTACAGAGAATAATATTATCTACCCTAGATGTTAGGGCCTGGCTGATGGGTATATTAATATTTCAATCCCAGGAACTCTGGTGTCAGCCAGTCGGGATAATAATATTAAGGCCCTCTTAAAGTGATAACCATTGAAAACTCGGAACCACATAGACCACCTTGACATTCCACTCCCCACTGCCATCTGGATCCCCAAAGGCCTGGTATCATCTGGCAGCTTCAGGTTCCAAGAAATCAGTAGTTTTCCGATCACTCCAATTCATCCAGCAAGTTATATTGATGCCGTGTGCCAATTAGCAGCCATGTTGACATGCGTAGGCATTGCCCTGAACTCGATGGCAGATCCGAAAAGCACAGGGTTTGGAATGTATTTGGCATTTTGTGAGCTAATGATGCTGCCAATGCATAAATGGTTCTAAACAAAGCTCTACAACTTTGATTTCCACAGGCAAAGGGTGTTTCTGAGGGACTTTCCCTTTTGGGACACTACCATATTTCATCCCAAAAAGGCAATTATCACTAAAATTCGCTCCCTATACTGCTTTTTGATTGTTTTCACTGTTTCTAAATTGCCTTTACCATGCTTGATACCCTATGAGCTGAATTCACAGCCAAGCAGAGGACAGCCATTTAATACCAACATATGGGTTCTCCAACTGAATTTCAGTTCCTTCCACAATACCATTGCTCTGAAAGCATATTTGAGGTTCTTGATGACCCTAACTTACCCTCTGATGCTATCCAAATATTCAGGTGCTCATCTAACGGGTTCTAAGGCCTGTCAAGCACAGATTTCAGCTATATCAGGGGTAGACAGGACTGTACCATTTGATGGTATATAGTCATCCCAAATATCTCAAACACAGTCCTGAATGTTGGCGCACCCAGCATAAAGTCTCCTGGAGCAGCTCAGCACTCAGTTAGACTCTCAGACTCTGTATGAACATGATGATTCTGGAAGTCTATGTTCACCTTATTCTGCTTGCCCCAAGGTTATGAGAGTGCTTATGCCCACTCAGAACTAATACTGGGCATTTAAAGAAGAGTTTTAACACAAAGTTCGCCTCAATATGGGCCTTTATGGACCAGAATTCTGAAGTAACATTTCTGACTCTTCTGCACAATTGAGGATCAAGTAGACCAGGTAGTGTGAAATGGAGATTCAAAATGGCATGAGACAATCTGAATGTCCAATATTCTGCTTTATTTGAAAGATTTTGGTCATGTATTGAGGATATTGTGTTTTTCGGTTTGCGGGCTGAACTACAACTTTGTGCCTATAGCTTGTACAGCAGTCAAAACACTGTTTGACCAAATCTTAGTCAAAACATTTCAAATAATGAAGAATACTGGATTTACATACTGTCTGTTGCATCTCAAATACTTGATTTCACTCCAGCTTCACTGCATTGTGCCCTATTCTTCAAATGATTGAAAAATGTGATTTCACATACTTGGCATTATACTGGAACATCAGCCACAATCTTTGGGTTGGAGCCTTAGGGAGCATTATTGAATGAACGGGAGCTGTTTGATGGTTTTGGACAACACTCAAGAATGGTAAATGCACTACACATTGATGTCACACATAATCATGCTATATCTTCAGCTGCTGACATCTCTGAGGGTCCATTGCTCACAATCATATTCTTTACAAATGTGGCTTCCACCAGGCCTGCAGTTTAGAACTCCCAGACAACTAGAAGGTAGGTACCAGTTTGAACAAGCCATTTCCAATGTAGACCTTACAGCACCCATGTCCTTCAAAAAGCTTATTCAGATGGATTGGGACCACCCTAGTAGTGTATATATACCATGATTGATGTCCAGATACCTCCACAGTGCCTACCCAAGCTCATTATAGGACAGAACAAATCCTAGCAGTTGAGTCATTAGCATCAGCACAGGGAAGTCCTTTACCCCAATTTGTGCTCTAATACCATTCAGAAGCTATTTGTGATGACAATTACCAATTTGGACCAGCCACAAAGGTTGAAGGGCGGCCCAGGGAGCAAATGTTTGTAATATTACCTTTTTGGGATGAAATGTGGTAGTGTCCCAAAAGGGAAAGTCCCTAAGATAACCTAGGGTTAGGGTTAGCCATTCAATGGTGCCGAAAAAATGGGTCTTGGAGGCATTTTGGTACATTTGACAAACAATATCTAATACAAGTAGAATACAAGCAAGGTAAAGAAAAGAAAAGAGAGTGATGATGCTCATTGTTTCGGATACAGTGCTGCAGACACTGTATCCAAAACAATGAGCAACACACCCCCATATGTAATACATGGGAATAGATGAGAGCAGGAAATGTAAATGAAAACAAAAAAGAAAACAGAAAAAGTGGGGGGATTGCACTGGAATAAAACCATCAAGATCAACACCCGAACAATTTATGAGCTTACCTGGTTTTGTACATATCCCACTATGGTGAATATTAGAATTTGAGCACCACAAGAATTTATGCTCACCGCATTCGCCCAAAACATGCCAGGCCACCAAAGAAGCAAAATGAGAAGAGCAGATGCGCACATGACATACATACAGCTAATGAAGGGTTTTGCTGAAGTGAGCATGCTACCACAACAAGCATTGATTTGGCCAACACGCATATGATGTCTGGACCAGTGAAAGGTTTTGCTGAATTTAGCATGCCACCATAACAGGCATTTGGCTGACATGCATATGATGTCTGGGCCAGTGAAAGGTTTTGCTGAATTTAGCATGCCACCATTACAGGCATTTGGCTGACACGCATATGATGTCTGGGCCAGTGAAAGGTTTTGCTGAATTTAGCATGCCACCATAACAGGTATAGGTTACTCAAGGACACTCAGGCCTATGTAGGCTGCTTGGACACTCAAGAGATAACCAGGAGCCCCCAGATCCCAAACAGTAGCCCCCAGAGCCCAAGATGTGAAGGAGATGAACAGAAAGAATACCCTGTCATGCTGGTTCCAAGCCACGGTGCAATATGAGCAGTATGAACAGAGGTTGATCAGGCCTCAGTCAGGGACTACCAAGTGGGCGTTGTGGCAAGGACAGCAGCAGAGGACAGAGGTATGGTAGAAAGGGGGAGAGGGGGGAAAAAGGAAACAGATGTAGGACAACTCACTGTTATAAGACAAACCAGGGATGGAAAATAAGAGGTGGACATGGAAGGAGAGAAGAGAGAAGAGTTGTGGATTGATGGACAAGATGCCATCTTTTTGGTGTTGCCAGTATTTACCAGTCTTTGTACCTGTTTTGGTCATAGCTTGGGCACAGGTGAGTCAGAGATGGTTGGGGGCAGATTGTAGGAGCTCAAAAGGGAACATATCCAATGGTTATATAGTGTAGAGGTAGTAACCTTGTCCAATAGTAATTTTATCTAATCTTTCTCAGGAGGTCAGTGGTTCGACTCCCGGAGGCTGCTTTTTGTTTAGGTCTTTTACTACACGAACAAAACTGTCTCTTCGGAAAAAGTTGGTGTCCATTGTTTCTGTGTCTCTATCACCAGCTGTGCAGTGGAGATGCTCAAGATATCTCTATAGAAGTCCAATATGTTTTGTACTTCAGCCAAAACCTAAGATCCAAGGGAATCATATTTTGTGAATCCATCAGCTGAGCCCAGCCTCACAGGGAATTTAATATTATTCCATGCACCAGCCTAACCCACACCTGAGGCAAATAATATTATCACCTGTTCAAGGGTGGTCGGCTGAAATGCACCATCCAAGACATTCAATATTCTTATCCCTGCCAGCTGATACCAGGAGACCTGGGCATAAAATATTATTACACCTGTTGGCCGGACCCCAGCATCTAAGGAAGTCAATATTATTGTCTGTGAAAAGGTAGGTCAGCCGAGTCCTACTGTCTAGGGTGCCTAATATTCTTCTCCTGACCAGCTGGTCCCAAGTGTCCTGGGCTCAAAATATTTCTTATACCCATCGGCCGAAGCCTGGGTCCTAGGGTGAATAATATTATTGTCTGTGGAAAGGTAAGTTGGCCGAATCCTACTGTCTAGGGTGCCTAATATTCTTCTCCTGACCAGCCAGTCCCAAGTGTCCTGGGCTCAAAATATTTATTATACCCATTGGCCAGAGCCTGGGTCCTAGGGTGAACAATATTATTCTTGCACTGTGTAGCTGAACCCAGCCTTTTAGACTGCAGAATATTATTTTGATGGATTGGCTGAGGCCAGGTGGCTGGAGAAAATAATATTATAGCTGCTCTGACACTGATCAGCTGAACTCACATATCTAGGGCCAATATTGTTCCAGGATTGTGCAGCTGAGCCCAGGAATTTAGGCTGTGGAATATTATTTCACTGAATTGGCTGAAGCCAGGTGGCTAGGCTAAATAATATTTCAGCTGCTGAAACCTAGTCCGGCTGAGCCCAGGCATGAAGGGTGAGTAATATTTTCCCATAATGCAGCCGAAACCAGCTTTCTAGGCTGTACAATATTTTTGTTCCTGGTGGGCTGCACCCAAGTGGCTAGGCAAAATAATATTCTGGTTCCTGAAAGGCTGTTTGGCCAAGCCCATGCATCTAGGGCAAATAATATTTCTGCATCATGTGGCTGAGTCCAGGAGTCTAGGCTGTAAAATATTGCTTCTCTAGGTCAGCCAAATCCAAGTAGCTAGGTGGAACAATATTATAGCTGGTGAGCCACCAATCAGCCAAGCCCAGGTATGTAGGGCAGATAATATTATTCTCCATGCAGCTGAGCCCAAGCTTTTGAGTTTTCAAATATTCTTCCATTGATCAGCCAAATGCAGGCACCTAGGAAGTATAATATTATTTTGCATACAGGTGATCAGCCTACCCCTACCATCTAGGGCAGATAATATTCTATCTAGCTGCTATTAGGGAGCATGGGCAGTAATTTTCCTGAAATTCGGATTATCTGATGCCCAAAATACATGACAGGCTAGATCCTAAACACTAGGGCAAATAATATTGTTTTTGGCTTACAAAAATATTATTTCTGCCCTAGAGTCTAGGCTTTGGCTGAGAATCCAGCGGATTTCGGGGGCCCCTAGCCTTTAGGGATTAATCATTTGTAGGGGCCCTAGTACTTAGGCAATTATGGACTGCAGGCACTGATATCGGACTTTTCCTCGTCCTTGGATGCTTTCAGATAATTAACCCGCGACTGATCAGCGCGCCGTTGTTAATTCCACACCTGCTCTGCGTAGATTCCAAGCGCCTCAGAGGCAAGAACTGAGGTATACTTCGCCACGTCCACGATTGTACACATTTTCCGACTGCAGCTGGTTGAGGATGCCAATCAGCTGTGTCTCAATAAAGTCGACAAAGACGAGGTTGATCGGCGCATCGTCTGCGATCCCGGTAGGTGCGGCAGATGCGATGAAGTCCGGGATAGCGTAGAACGCGAGCGGCGCGTGCGGGGTGTTGTCGGCGACGCTGGGGCACGCATCGGTGGTCACTTATCCTAACGTTGGATTAGTCGTCGTGCGGCGTGCCTATCCGCCCAACTTCGCATCCCGCCACACCATATTTTCCATCCACTCGCAGTACCGCGTCCCAACATACCCCCGTGCCCACAGCTCTGCCTCAACCACCTCGTCGCGTTGCCTGTTGTCCGCACCCACGCCGTTAAGCGCAGGAAGGACCGCGTTAGCGACAGAGAACGGCACGTTGGGGATGTATAGGAAGCTTTCAGCGAAGGGACTCGCAGTGAGCTGGTCGTTTTTCGTGAACAGTCCCGTGTAGATGTCGAACCCGCGAGGAAGGCACCTGCCTCAGGGCAGCTGTGCGGGGACCAATGGCAGCATGGCGGTGAGTTTCGAGCCGGCTTGACTCCAGGTCCGAGCCGGCCTGCTTTGAGTCTCAAGTGTCTTTGTGTTCTCTTCATCACGAGGTCGTGACAGGTCTACGGCACGTATCATGCCGTCGGATGGCATATTTGCCACAGCATTGGCGGGTGTCTCACAGCTCACCCACGGGTCACCACGACAAAATTTTATTGTGCGGTGCTTCAACGCGTAAAGGGAACAATAAGAACTTAAAATTAACAATATATATATTTACTATCTACTTAGACAATAGATTTTGCTTTGTGAATGAGAGTCAAAGGACTTTTTGTTAGACTGATGGCACCTACGGACCACATGCCTCAGAGGCACCTGTTTTCCAGGTGCCTCGGCTTTTGCCCCTGGTGTGACCATTGGGTAATAGCCTGTTTGCGCTGCAGCCATCGGAGCCATCAGATGGCTGTTTTGCATTGCGCAAACTGATGGCTAATGGCTGATAAATGGCTGGTCAAGGGAATTAATTTCGGCTTCTTCTATGCTATTATGATGGTTAATGACAGTATAGATGTATCTGAACCCAGCGCGCTGAGTGCTCACTGCATGACAATTGAATTCTGGCCAAATTCAGCAATCTTGGATTAAATTTGGGACGTTGACCTTACCACCTGACCATTACAATGTATATGGCTTTGAAGACTTGGAAGGAGCTCAATAAACCCCAAAATCAAGGTAGACATCAAAGCCATTGGAGCCATCAGCCATCAGTTTGCGCAACGCAAAACAGCCATCTGATGGCTCCAATGGCTGCAGCGCAAACACTCTAATGTTCCCCTGGTCTCCAGCTCCTCATAGATATCCCTAGTGAGACTTGTCCCAGAAAGGGTTCTTATTTCCCCAACTCCGTCTGCTCAGAATAAGAATAATTCCATCAGATCTCCTTAGCCGACCTTCGCTAGTCCCAGAACTTCACCGGAATGTATATCCCTGGGCCCTGACGTCTATCACATGGAAGGCACACGGCCTACTGGTGCAGAAATAAGACTATTCCCGCATGCCCTTGTCATCAGTATGTCCAGCCTATTCCATTGTGTGGGAATAAGACCAGAAATAGTCTCTAAAGAGGTTTGTGGGCTACACATCCCTCCACAGTTTTCAAGGCGAGCACTGTCGATCTGCAGGGTAGTTCCCTACCCCTTGTATCTGTTACTCTGTGATCACAACCCATCTGGCTATACCAAGACTGTATACCAGTCCTTAGAAATAAGCCTATACTGTAATCCGGCTATTCCTGAAATGCGCAAAATGTGCGGTGTTTAGGTATAGTCAGATTCCAGACAGTTCAGCGTCACGCGAAAAAGTAGAACCCGGGTGACTCATGACACCAGTGTTGAATTTAAAACACACATAACTGATGTCAAGCCATAGTAGCGATTCTTGTGGGGGTTAGAACATGTGTAGTGTAGGGGATGAAAGGGGAGATTGCACAATTATGAATAGAGTCTTTCCCATTGACCAGGAGCCTTTCTACACATTAGGGTCAGCTGCCTGTGCAACAGTTTGTCTGATGGATTCACCCATATCAAATCCACCTGCACCATGTTACCAACAAATCACCGAGGACGGAATATGTATCACACACCTCTTCATCAAGTGTGATGACTGGTAGACAGTCCAGCTAGAGCTACTGATGCATGAAGCAGCCAACTAGACTCATGGTGGTCAAAGATGATTATTGCACCAGAGGCCACTATAGAAAGACATCAGGTGGATGTCTCAGTGCCAGACAGTCTGGAAGTGTACATTGGGCCAACTGTGCTGCCTGAATCTGATAGAGGCCTCTGTTAATCGAATCTGCCAGTGACATGCCAAGGGCCGATGAGGAAGCTGTGGCTTGGACAATGGAAGGGGAAGGGAGTAAGCATGAGAGATATGACACACCTATAAAAGAGATATCAAGGTTCTCATGTCATAACAGCTTCCACCCAGCGATGCAGAGATGAACACCTGGAGTGTGATCCAAGCTCCATTCATAGAAATTGAGTGCCGTATGATCAATGAACACAGCAAAGAAGTCAGTGGGCTTTGTTAATCATCCGGATATATGTTTAGTCTCTGGATGAGATCCTTGGGCAACTGTGCTTTGGCAGTAGAGTCATTGTTTTGACACCTCAGGGAAGACTGCCAAATTTACATAAAGGGCCCTAGAGGAGGGTTATTTGTAGTATGAAAACCCCCCTTTAGGGATGTATCAGAATCAAATCTTCACAAGCGGCTCAGTAATGTTGCCGCAACTTGACTTCACTCGAAGTGACTTCCAAGTTTCACTTGGTTTCATGGTTCACTTCACTTCACTTCACTTGGGCATAACCAAGTGACTCAAAGTCACTCAAAGCAGACTCAAGTCGATGAAGTCAGGTCAAATTTTCACAATAGTTCTGGGAGGCAAAGAGCAGGTATATAACAAGATGTCTATAAGTAGAACTCGATACAAAGGCTCTCAAACTCATCCATTGGCAAGTATCAACCACAGCGAGTGTTAAGTGTCATTTCCATCAGGCATTTCCACATGCCCATCCGCAAATTCACAATGGTCCGAAATCTCCTGTCTGATGGTTTCTCTCTGTTCCTCGACAGTCCCTGCTAGAATGTGGAGCCAGTCTTCCTCATCATTGGGAACTGGGACCGATTGCCAGTCAGCCATGAAGTTGAGCCGTGCTTTCTTGAAGTTGAATTTGAGCATTTTCAAGCTCTCCATCAATGCAGGGCTAATCCTGTTGCGTCGCTTCGTATCAGTTTCGGCTGAAGAGGAAAAGACCCACTCCAAGGGTACAGAGGTCGCCTGGATAGGAGCATAATCGGCAAAGAGGCGGAAAATATTTGGCCAAGTCATTTTGCCGTGGTGCTGGGTGGATATTAATGAGTGTCTCAACATTTCGAGGTTTCTAAAGCAGACCATCCAGTATCCAATCATGTCCGTTGTTTTTCTTGGTGGAATGGTGCTAGTGATGTAGTGATTCACTTCGTCCTCGAGGCTTTGAGCAACTCCTGAGTCTCCACCCCTGGCTGAGAAATCGAGTGGTTGGGCAACATTACAATACCTCCCTGAAGCCTGCGCAATTCCAGTCTGTGCGGGTGTAGCTGAGCGGGAGCGGTTGCATGAGGGAGGGCATGATTCAGTGCTGGCTCCAGCAGGAGAGCTGGAGCCAGATGCTGCTTCGGCATCAATATTGACTTCCTCATATGACTGGAGCTTTTTGGTGGGTGGTCAGAATAAACAGAATAGAAAACGATAGACAGACCTCGTCAAGAATAATCTTCTTGGCCTGGCGTTGCTCTTCCTCCGACCAGTTTTTCCGAATCCATTCAAAGCGAATTGAGGGGTTGATAACTACCATGCATCACTCAAGTAGTTTGAGATGTGGTTGAAGCAGAGCACTTACACATTGCAATGATGTATGTCCCAGTGTCCCCCATTTTATTATAGTACTTGGTTGCAATTGCAAGGCCAGGCCAAATGAATTTCGCAACATTTTCCTGTCGCAAATCAATGTTGCCAAGCATAGCCTGCCAAGCGGACATGAAGAGCTCAAATGAGGGAATAGCACCAGCTAAGACTGGGGTACTTGGGGCAGCAAAGGGCGGCACTAGGGGCGGCAAAGGGGGGCAGGAGGGGGAGCACTGGGGGTGGCAGTGGGGGCGGCAAATGTCTGTAGGGGGCAACATTTTTATTTTGGGGGTGGCAGTTGGGGGCAGCAGTGTGACTGTATATAACACCAGGCAGCAATGGGCGGCAATGAGGCGGCAGTTGACACAAAAATTATGGTAGATTATGACATTGTTAGGTGGATATGTGTCTCCTTTGACCTCGGAGCTGCACGGATGCCATGAATCTGGTGTTTTTCGGCCAAAAATCCAACTTTTTTGATCTGCCTATTGATGCTGGGTTTCGGTTCTGGTTGTGCATAGCAAACACATTGAGCACATCTAGACGAGTTATTGTCATTCAAGAAGATTGTCTGGCTCAGGAATTTTTCCCTGGCTGAATTAACTTTACAGCTACCGGTTGATTTTACCACTGACTGTAAATGTTCACCACTACCTAGGTTTATCACTCGGCATGAAGCCGTCAGGGATCCCAGCTAGATGAGGAGGTACATACCACTCTCTTGTACCTGTGATTAATCCCGGTGAGTGAGTTCAGCATCACTCATGGCGCTGTGCACTGATTGGTCTGTGAGCGGCATTATTTGGCCTTCTCTTCCTTCCACCACCATCGCATCTCAAGACAGCCTCACTTCGGGTCTCTTTGTCTATTCTTGCTGGAATCTTGGTGGTCTCAGCAACAATGTAATTCAGACATCTATTTCGACACCTTCAAAAATCCTCGTGACATGTCTTGGCTGGCCAAGCTCCTGAATGACCGATTGCACCCGGCCTCGAGGGTCTGAAGATCTGTCTGGCATTGATATCACTCCTCCACGCATTTGCAATCCACTCTTGCTGCTGACTTCAAGGTCTGATAAAATATGCACAGCCCAGAGGAAAGATGTTGATAATCCTGGCCCCCTGGGACCTCTTCCAGTCAGCTCAGGACCTGCAGGGTATTGGAACCAACATGAGATAGCGGCAAAACCCAGCTCACTCGTGGCAGAAAGGGCATGAGTTAAGCTTAAAAAGACCTTGTTAATCTCAGATGTATTATAATATATGTCTGTACTTCAAATGTTTGCAGCGGCAGCGTGACAAAGTGCTGCCCCCAGGCCTCTCCTCCAATTTTGCTTCCTCTTTGCACTCATGGTGGTGGCAGTCAAAACTTGGGGGCGGCACTCGGAGCAGCAGAGGTGCGGTGCTGGTGGCACGGTGGCAGTATTGGCGGCAGTTCAGGTTGCACCACTATACTATCCGGCGGGGTCGGCCGGCCAAACTACCAATGTGGTCACCTAATTTGATTGGGAGTGGTATAATGTTGGAATCTTGGCCATGGGGATACTAGGGAACGAGGCATGGTAGACTTTCGTTGTGGTGCCAGTTGGGTGCTGGTGTGTTGGAAACTATTGATTGAGATGCCGGTATGTTGGCATCATTTCAAATAGGCAATGCCATCCATGTTGCTTTCACGGTGTGAGGTCTCCGAGCGTGCTATGCATCGCTCGTCGCCTCATGGCCCCTGCGAACCATCTGCACGACTGATGGGATGAGCTCGGATGTACGTGGAGGATCTTCCTAAACGGGATTCTATGTTACCGCAAGCAGCTTCCGAGCGAGACCAACGTTCTCCCCACATCCGCATCGTCTCCCCCGCCATTCGAGCTCGCTCCTGCACCATCGTCACACGGATACGACCCGTACACCAAGATTCGGGACTCTCAACGCCTTCCTACGACGCGACTCTCCCCATACCACACAAATTGTGTTCGTCACTACTCGGACAGGATACGACCGGTTCCCTCCCATGGTGCGTGGACGACCTCCCCTCCTTTCCGTTCCCGGATGATCCCTAGCGCCGGACGGACCTACTGCGTGCCTGACACCGACCCATCGGACGAGGGAGAGGCTATCCTGACACAGCCCGTCCCCCACTTCACACGACGCATCGACTAGCCGAGGGGAGACCATCCGTCTCTCCCCCTGCCTGAGCACTCGAGCACCCGCCAACGCAATCACCGGCCCATGCCTGAAGCTCCAAACGTACTCCAAGGTCATTCGGCCTCACTGCACCTCGTGCGCACCCAAAGACAATCGGTCTCCTCAGCTGAGGCACTGAGTTTCCTGCTGTATATGCACCCCGAAACACCTCATGATGTCCTCTGTCCCCTGGAAACACCTGCAACCCGCATGGCACCTCTGGAAACGTGGGAAGTCGTCAAGGAGGTATAAAAGGGAGCGCATTTAGTAGGAGTAGTCAGTACCTTCCGGCCTGCAGAAGTAACCTTCGGGGCGTTTTCCCCACTTTCTGTACCGTTCTCAGCTCAATCTAAAGGGGTACTCCCAGCCTTCCCCGACCTCGTACCTCTTGTGCACCCTCCTCCTCGCCCACTGCCACCACATAAGGCCAGATTAACCAGTTAACGGTTGGAGGTTGCCACAGGGCTTAATGCATTATCGTGTGGATAGCCTAACATAGTATAACATAGGCGTAACATGTTATCTGTGGGTGACTATATAGGGTAATATGTAGTCAGGTGATCTCCGGACCCGGAGGAGAAGAGGTCAGGTGATCTCTGAGCTGGCCGAAAAATGTAACAGGTTATAATAGGGAAATAAAAGAAAGGCACTAGCAAGGCTTGAACCCAAGGCCTTCACCTGATCTTATATAAGAACAGCGCCAGGAGTCTAACCACTAGACCAAAGTAGTTGTATATAACAGGAGGCATTGATCTCAATATATGTTGCCTCTCACCTCCCAATATTTATTGTTCTGTCATACCTCATACCTCTAGCTGCCTATATCCCAAGCCTATGGCATACAAGCTACCCTTTGGTGCTCTGGTTGTGGAATTTACTACTCAGTTGCCAAAAAGCACTGTGTTTGGGAAATTATTTTGTGTTTTGCAGGCCAATGAAGCCCCTAACCAAAAAACTGCCTTCATAAAAAGGCATTAGATAGCCTTGTAAAGCATCAGAAAGCCAGAAAAATTGTTTGACACTATTCACTACAATTTTTCAAGTAGTTCAGCACCAATCAATAAATATTGGGACATGAGAGCCAACATACTCATGTCCCAATATTTATTGATTGGTGCTGAACCACTTGAAAAATTGTAGTGAATAGTGTCAAACAATTTTTCTGGCTTTCTGATGCTTTACAAGGCTATCTAATGCCTTTTTATGAAGGCAGTTTTTTGGTTAGGGGCTTCATTGGCCTGCAAAACACAAAATAATTTCCCAAACACAGTGCTTTTTGGCAACTGAGTAGTAAATTCCACAACCAGAGCACCAAAGGGTAGCTTGTATGCCATAGGCTTGGGATATAGGCAGCTAGAGGTATGAGGTATGACAGAACAATAAATATTGGGAGGTGAGAGGCAACATATATTGAGATCAATGCCTCCTGTTATATACAACTACTTTGGTCTAGTGGTTAGACTCCTGGCGCTGTTCTTATATAAGATCAGGTGAAGGCCTTGGGTTCAAGCCTTGCTAGTGCCTTTCTTTTATTTCCCTATTATAACCTGTTACATTTTTCGGCCAGCTCAGAGATCACCTGACCTCTTCTCCTCCGGGTCCGGAGATCACCTGACTACATATTACCCTATATAGTCACCCACAGATAACATGTTACGCCTATGTTATACTATGTTAGGCTATCCACACGATAATGCATTAAGCCCTGTGGCAACCTCCAACCGTTAACTGGTTATTCTGACCATATGAGCTGCCACTGCCAGAGGCAGGCCACACCTCTTACTTTCGCTCGTTCCTTGGCGTCTCATCTCTCACACCTCCGTCAGCAGGGTCCCTCCTCACTGGACCTGGTGTCACAATCCCAGGCTTCCTCGATTAGGATCACCGTTCTTGTGAGCCTCGCTCTGTAGAGAACAGGCCCGGATAGAAGCCATCACATACAAATCGCTGTCCATAGCCAACGAGACCGATGTCTCGCCGTCGACCGAACGACGTCGGTGTCATCGTCTGTGCGACACACATCGCATCTCCAGCGCTGGTTCTAAGGGGAAGAGCGCACGAAGGAAAGCAGACAGGGCAATGCATTTAGGGTTCCAGTACACTCGTACGGGGAACCAGGTCTAGAGGTTTACATCTTCTCTACCGTTTTCACTGACAACAGGCCCACCACACACGTCCACACCTAGGAGACGAACGGTCTCCACGAATAACCATTCTCACACACACACACCACACACACCCACCACTCATACAAGGCCGATTCGTGCACCGACCTTCCGCTCTATCATTCAACTGTACCTTCCCCTCTAGAGGATGAACATAGTCGAATTCGAATCACATATCTTTCGATACCAACACCGCGGTCCTTATCACAACTGGAGCCCACCGCGAGGGGGGTTTATAGTGGATTTTAGATGGAAAAAAAGTCTTGTTTCCGCCAGACAGAGTGCCGATACGCCCAAACCATTACGGACCCCAGTTCGCTTAACCCGAGCATCGAGGAACCTCTTCCAAGAAGTAAACCTCGCTGAGACCAACCCGTAGCATCGGCCTCTACCGCAGCACGCGCTACATCTCCCTTCGTTGATCCGCCCCTCACAGAGGAATCACCTCTCAACTTCCCTTAATTCATCTCCAGAGACTCCACCTACTTCTCTTACACCAGAGTCCTCCCTCGACTCGGTCCCCAGCAGTTCGGACCAATTGAATACCCTATCCACCGAGTCTACCTTAACAGACTCAACCACAGAACCAGTTATGGAAACGCAACCCCCTGTCCGAAAAAGGATGTCCAAAACACTTCCCGGAAGGACCGCCCGCAGGGCACCCGAATTTGACGGCAAGGCGCTTAGCCTTAAACAATACTGGGAGGACATCGAGGAAGTCGCGGAGACCTGTGACAGGCAGACCGATGCAGAGAAGATGAAAATCACCCTCCGATATATTGACCGGAACGATGAGCTCCTTTGGAAGGGAGTCCTGCCGGGAGATGGAAACCAGATGACCTGGGCCAGTTTCAAGAAAGAGGTTGAGAAATTGTACCCAGGGTCGGACAGGAGCGCAATCTTCTCCTCGAATGATCTTGATGCGTTCATTTCCACTGGGGTCTCGAAGCAAATCACTTTGAAAGACGACTTTGCCGAATACTGCTGCAAATTCCAAACCATCACATATCATCTCGTGAGAGAAGGCCGAATGTCGGAACTGGAGTCGAAGAAAATGTTCCCGAAGGGACTGCACGAGGACTTCCAAGCGAGCATCGTCCGCCAGATGGAGATTCTCAAACCGGCGCACCCGTCGGGAATGCCACGAGAAATAGAGGACATGATCGAAGCGGGACGATACATCCTTGACGCCCCGGAATCAGAGGTCGGCAAATCAGCAGACACTGTATTCATCAAAAAGGAGATGGTAGAACTTAGCGATACCATCGCCAAAATGAACCAGAGATACCACGTCGATATGCAGACGCTCACGCAGGCCGTTAACTGAGGAATGCAAATCGGCCCGCCTCAGTGGACCTATCCGATCTACCAAGCCACGGCTCTCGAGACCGTTCCGCCGAGGCCACGATACCCGCTGAAACGGCGTAACATAAATGCACCGCATCTAGTGCTAATTTTGCGATTCCTATGACCAGTATTTATACAACGGGAAGCAGCTAGCACTTCTGTTGTTACTAGCAAACTAGCTAGTACACAGACCACTTGTTAGGTGATACAAAGGAGAGTCAGAGCGAGCCCTAACTGCTGACTGTAGCGCGAGACTGCACTAGTGTGACACGCTAGCTGCTAGTCGAGTGTACAAACCACCAGGGGTTAAACCACAGCCTAAACATTCACTGAGACGAGACCTAGGAGACTCTAGTAGTTGAGAGATGATGTGCTAGGGAGCTAGCAATATTCTAGTGGACTGGAATCAACGATGGATGTATAGCTAGGAGACAGTGCTTTGAGCTAGTTCGCTCAGCACAGGTCTAGGCTGTACTATCTAATCTCTAGATAAAGGCCAAAGGCAGTGCCAGGCGGAGGGATCCGGCTAGGACCAGCTAGGACCGTAAAGATACGATGCTATGGACACATGAGAGATGTGAAACGATAGCTAGGGCCTAATACAGGCAGCTAGCTCGAGTGGAATAGCAGGAAGGCTATTGGTGCGGAGCTACAGGCGATCATCGATGCTCTGACACATAGAGCTGACCTAGGCAACCAGTGGTAACACTGGGTTGTCTAGATGCGATGGATCGACGCTCTGACAAACAGGGATGACCTATGATGTTGGTTGCAACCCCAGGTTGTCTAGATGGGATGGATCGACGCTCTGACAAACAGGGATGACCTATGATGTTGGTTGCAACCCCAGGTTGTCTAGATGCGATGGATCGACGCTCTGACAAACAGGGATGACCTATGATGTTGGTTGCAACCCCAGGTTGTCTAGAATGCGATGGATCGCCACTCTGACACAGAGAGATGACCCAGAACACCAGCTGTAATGCTGGGTTGTCTAGATGCGATGGATCGGCATTCTGACACAGAAAGATGACCTAGAACACTAGCTGTAAACCCAGGTGACTAGGTGCGATCCTTGGCTATAGATGATGTGCCCAGGATCTGCAATATACCCACGAATAGGCTGCTAGCTCGTCAGCGAGGCTGACCTAGCATGTCACAGGATGGCTCTAAAACGAAATGGCAGTCATCTTATTGGCTGTTCATCTTGGATCACCTCATATTGCTTATTATTGTATTATTCAGCTCGCTTTTCACATGTATTTGGAACCTAGTAGTATAAAGGGAGCACAGGAGCGACTAGCACCTCAGATTAGCACTCCCTGGTCGAGTATGAAGCTGGTGCAGGTGGCCTCTAATAGAGATTACACCCCAGTTTTGTGCGACACTAGTGGAGGTAGTCTCAGGTTGCTAGTGAAGTTTGTAATGCGCTTCACCGATAGTAGTCTTTATTGGAATTAGAAACTGTTGGCTCTGGAACATGGAGTGATTAAGTTGAGGATTTCGTGTTGTTGGTTCTAGCAGACCTTTGTTGGTTCTAGCAGACCTCTACATATAAAATAAGGGTGTTCTCTTCGAGACCCAGCTTCAGTTGCGCTAGTGACTTTGCCTTCACCCCAACAAGACGGAAGCTCTGTTGTAGTGTGTTGGATCACTTGCTAGGTGATTGTGTGTTGACTTGAGCCCCGCTAAGATAAAGACGAACTAGGGTGTTCTCTTTGAGACCCAGCTGCAGTTTGCGCTAGTGACTTTGCCTTCACCCCGACAAGACGGAAGCTCTGTCGTAGTGTGTTGGATCGCTTGCTAGGTGGATTGTGTGTTGACTCGAGCCCTATAAAGAAGAAGACGGACTAGGTGCCCCCACCTCTAGTTTGGCTATAACTTGTCAGTTACTTCGCCTTCACCCCGATATAGACGGAAGCTCTGTCGTAGTGTGTTGGGTCGCTAGCTGGACGCTTGTAGTGAGCTAGTGCCGATAAAAGCAGAAAGGTTCCTGTTCTTGGTTAAGGAATAGGTCGGCGGTTCAAGGACTCTTCTGGGAAGCCCCCAACTTGCCTTGCCGTTTGAGGATTGAAGTCATTTGTTGTTAGCCTCAGTAGTCTTTGGGATTGCCCTTAGCGAGGATTTTCACAAACCTACATACTCTGCCCTGGTGTTCTCGACCTAACGGTCCAGCCATCTTGTATCCACCCCCCATATAAAACACACCCCTCGGACCATCCCTAGGTTCCTAGCAGTGTTGTTGTTGGCGGTTGCATATTGCTAGTACGTTGTAGAGTGTGTTGTTAGAAGCCTATAAATCAAACTTGTGTTTGTTCAAGCCTGCTGGTCGCATACTACGGCCCGGACCCGAACTCACAAAGAGAAGCACTTAGATCTTTGGAGGTAGACTGGTTGTGGTTGGTTGTTTTGGGTGTTTGTTCACAATACCTATCAATTAGCTATTCCTAGTCATATAAGAAGTGCACCGTTTCACCGCCGCAAGGAGGGGGAACGTACCAAGGACCATACGGAGCGAGAGACAACGGTTATCCTCAGCAGCAGGGAGGCTATCTGCTGCGCCAACTGTGGCCACCTCGAGACGGACCTAGAGGAGGCACCATGTTCTGCCCTGGCGAATGCGGGTTCTGCTCCGAGACGGGTCATTTCCTCTGCGAATGTAACGTCGCGGCAGACTACATCCGATCCGGAAAATGCTTCCATAATGCGGATAACAGACTCGTCCTCCCAAATGGTCGCTTCTTACCTAGGAACTCACCAGGACGGAACCTTGCCAAGAAATTTGACAGATGGTTCCAGGAGAACTTGACGCCCCCAGTGACAGCACAGCCGCAACCTCCGCCACAAGCTCAGGCTCAGATTTTCGAAAGAGACCAGCCTCCTCATACGGTGGCGGCGATGTCGTACACGAGCTGTGAACCGGTCCAGACAATGGGTTTCGGGCAGACGGCCAACCCAGCCGTGGACTCTTACGAAGATGAGGAAGGAAGAGTCTGGATCCAGGAAAGGCCGAAGAAGGCAGGACCAGTTCGATTCACGACCCCAGCCGTGGATTCCTACCAGGACGAGTACGGGAGTGTCTGGGTTCAGGAAAGGCCCAAGAAAGGGAAACCGGAAGTGGTCATCCAGAAGAAGGGGCCTCCTCGTGGGGCAAAGAGGCGGAATAAACGGACTTTTGACTCATTGGGATTGTGTTTTGGGCTTTGTAACAGTGTCTTGGCGGTTGTATAAGTATCTGAGGGTGTTTCTACGATGGACACAGCATCTTCCCCCGAACTAGTAGGCTATATGCTTGCGCATTGGGTTGATCTGGGATCCTCGGCGAACGCACTCTTATAGAGTAGCACTATTAGTCGAAATCTTAATTGTTTCTGAATCATATATTATTCTGGAAACGCACTTGGGCTTTGCCTGGAAACTGTCTAAACTCTGAGAATCTGTTGGATCTGGGACTCTGTTGAAAGAAACATTATTGTTGTTGTTTGCGGAGCGGGTTTCAGAAAGTACCGTCAAGGGAAAACTTTGGAAACGTGACTGCTGGCGTTGCTCAGAAAGTACCTCTTTAGGGAAAGCTCTGTGAACGTTCTCGGCCTATAAACTAGGGGCCTTACTTGAGTCTACGGGACTACTTTAAACTTGTTTCTCTGTCACTTGGACACACACACACACTGCGAAGCTATAAATCTACTTTGTTTGGAAACAATGTTTCCACTGTGTCTAGAAACATGTTCTACGTGGTTTGCTCTACCATCTCTTTGAGATACAAAACCTCTCCCTTCAACCTTTACAAGGCCCTGTACTAGGGGCTGTAACTCGTCGGGATCTCTGGAAATGTGCATATATTGTTGTTTGATTTGTTTGTTGGTTGTTGGAACAGTCTCTGGACTGTTTCTGTGCTGCTCTCGAGTCAAGTGGGGTTATTTGTGTGTTTCTTATATAGGTTCTGAACACATCAATCATCTGGAGCCCACCGCGAGGGAAGGTTCTGATATCGTTTCGAGATAAGATTGAGCATTCTGCTGTAAAACTTGTTTGGAAACTCTTCCAAACCACGTTTCTGTTGGGTCGTCACCATTCCTCCTAGACGAGGCTCTGGTACTGAACCAGACACATCACCTTCGGGTTTTCCTGCTCTACTTCGTGGAGAAGGAGGACTTCGTAGCGGACAATTCAGTAATCCCACTCCGGCATCACGTAGCACCGCGACTTCCCGTTGAGCGAGGGATACACTAGTTGCTCCTTTGCAAACTTTCACGCATCGGAAACCACCGAGCGTATCTGGTTCTCCTAGTCGAGGTCGTGGACGTAGTGTTTCTACTCGGGCGAACGCGATAGCTTCTGGTTCTGTTTCTTTGCCTAACACGCAAAACGAACCAAGTGATCTTGGAAACCCAGTTGAGACGGAAACAACACCGAACTCTTCTTCTGATCCAATAATGACCATGCCTACTGTTCAGGGCTTTAAAATACCCACGGCTTGGGATTCAAATCGTCCCAAGTTTGATGGCAAGATTGCCAGCAGTCTCAAATTGTTTCTTAGAAACACCGAGCAAGTGTGCGATAGTGGAGGAATCGATGGCGAACAAGAACAGAAGAAGCTTCTGCTTAATCATCTCGATGATAGCGATATCAGAGAGCAATGGCAGAGTCTCTCCATGTTTGCGGAAGCTGAAGGTTCGACGTATAAGAAATGGCGGAAACAAATCTTGCGGTTGTATCCCGAAGTGGAGGACCAGGAGGTTGGTTTGATTCAGAAACTCCAGGACATATGCGTGTTACGACCATGCACTTTCCGACCCATTCCGGTTCCTTTACGGCCGTTTACAGCCTTTCCGGCTACGGCCGTCTTTACGGTCGTTACGGCCAAACCAACTTTCCGTTGCTCCGGCTAGTTCCGTTGATGCACAAACCTTGGGGTTTTCGCAATGAAGGTCTTCTGAGCGTTCCCCAAATCAAACATATGACTTATGCAACTATGCTTCTCTCTTATTGTTCTTATTGTCTTTCTCTGTACTTATTGTCTTTTACATACTTCTTTCCACATTAGACTTATCTCCGTATTTAGTATAAATACGTATTATGTTCTACTGTATCTTTAGTTGAAAATTAACGTGCTTTGCCTCCGCATTGCTCCGTGGTCTGACTTCTGCTCTCTTCGTCGTCGAGCCAAGTTAGTTGGTGTACCCGATCTCCTACGTGGTATCACTTACGGCCCTATCCGTCTTTCCGGCCTTTACGTCTTTCCGGTCTTCCGTCCTTCCGGCCTTTTCCGACACGGATATAACAATGCGCGTCAGCGCGTCCTATTTCCCGCCCCGAACTCGGGAAATTGTGCCGTTTCCGACTAGTGTTTGAAACAGAAGCAGAGAAACTGAAGAAAGGACCTTCAGCCTTGGTTGTGAACCGGACGTTGGTTGATCTTGTCCTGTCTGTGTTGGAGGATGGCTATAGCCAAGAGGTGGAGGTAGCCATGAACCAGCAGGGCATACACGCAATTCATGAGGGAACCACTGCGGATGATGGAGCTTCTGACAAAGAAACAGAACCTACTACTCGGAGAGGAGACCGTTTGTCCTATAAGCAGGTGTTGAAACTTGCAGATTATATTGAGAACAATTGGACTGGGAGAACAGTGGATGCGATGTTGCTTGATAGCCCTCGGGCCAGCACGTCCACACGTGTTCCTGGGCTTATTCTAACTCTGGTTTCACGGGATTCAACTCCCATGAATTCGATAAAAACAGAGGTCAATGAAAGACTTGACGTGTTTGCTGGGCAAATGGCGCAACTGAGAGATACAGCGATCCTGCAGGAGAAACATCTTGCTGAAAACTTGAAGAAGATGGAAACATCTTTTGAGAGTACGGTGAAACTGTTGAGTCAGGCTGTTAGGCCGTCTCCTCCTCACATGGACAACCGTCCGCGTGAACAAGCTGAAGAAAGGAGAGAGCCGCGCGAACAGCGTGAGCCTCGCCCGGACGTGGCTTGTCATTTCTGTAACGGTCCCCACTATATCAGGGATTGCAGGAACAAGGACGAATTTAAAACTCTGGGATGGGTTAAGGTTGAGGATGGGCAGCTTAGGCTGGGAACGGGTGGTTGGATACCCAGGTATCCTGAAAACCTGAGTCATATGCAAAAGGTGGAGGAGCACTTCCGGAGACAGGGTGTCACCAGGGAGTCTGCCAAAGCCCAGCGCGCCGGAATGATGCAGAGTTTCTACTCGAGCACTGCTTGGACTCAGGATAATGGGTATGGAAACGGGTATACCGACAGGGTGGATCACCTGTATGATACGACTGAGGACGAGATTCGATCTTTGAAAATACAGCAGATGAGCCATGCTCCCAGTCAGAATTATATGGCTCCGTCTCCCGTGTTCCAACAGAGCATTCCATTTCCGTCAACTGGGGCGCAACCCCTTGCTTCAAATAGCGGTGTTCAACCACTGCAACAATTCTTGCAGGTCCCACAAGGACAGTTCGTGAGCCTGCCTGTTCAGGCGAATAATGGGGTCGACATTTCTCAGCTTATCCAGCTGTTTAATGTGGTTCGAGGCAAGGGAACTGGAGGTGTGGTTGATCAGTTGGTAGCAACTAGAAGTGGGGCGAAGACGGATCCTCCGTCTAACCCAAATTTTTAGGCGGACCGATGAGGGAGGCTGGTGGCCGTCCGAAAGCGAGACCACTAAAAGCAGCTAAATCTCCTGAGGACCGTGTTTCTGCTGCTGATACGGAATTGGATTGGAGGCAAAAAGGCAAGAGGGTGGAATTCCTTCAGCCTGATGAGTTAGAAGAGGAGGAAGATGTTCCTAGAGCCCCTGTGAAGCGTGCAGAAAGGCGTATAGTGTTGGATGACTCAGACGAGGAAGAGGAACCTCCAATGGGTTTCGAAAAATTGAGACGGTCCACGGAGTTGAGTGGGGCGCGTGTAAATCCTGCACCGTTGTGTTCAGCTCTGCGTTTCAAGGAACCAGCAAAAGAGAAGGCGTATAAACTGGTCTCTAAGTTTGACGATGGAAACATCGTACAGAACTTAGTTAATCAAACCAGAAACATGGTGCTGGATGGCGTTACAGTCGGCATGATGACAGCCATGAATAGAGAATATGCCAAGGTGCTGAGGGAGACGACATTGAAGGTGCGGAAACCGGTGAAACCAGTTGTAATGGCTGGTTTCGGGTGATAAGCCGTGAAACGGACCATGGGTGAAATAGCAAGGAATTTGCCAATTTCTACCTTAAACACGTAGCGCGCTGCTCCAAAGGATTAGCATAAGTCCTATATGGCTAATCAGGGCTTGATCCTGCATGAGGACCTTAATCAAGTCCGCCTGGGATGCATCAACTGGAAAGTCATACTGGTTGACATCCATGATTAAGGGTTTAATTGCCAAGATTAAGCATCGCTGCTTAATCAAGGCATCGCGGGGCCCACAAACAACATGGGCAATATTAATCATCCTCTCTGATGATCTGGGGCACCACTGTGGGATCTTGATTAGGTGTTCAAGTGCTTTGTTGTGCTTGATTTACAGAGGGAGCCTTGCACGACGGGTCAGGTGATTCGGGTTTAACAGTAACTGCTTACCCCGGCTGTGGTTGAACTTCGCTTATCAACTATCCGATCATTGTTGCCATCCTGATTTGGTTACTTGAACCAGGCTAGGACGGTAACTCACATATCTCCACAACCACTTGGTGGTTTGGGCTGATTAAGGTACTGGCTCAAAGCCAGTACCTACGTCTACCTAAAACTGAAGGTCCTGAATGGGGGACAAGAGGATAGAAGATGGGACTGTCTACACGATCGAACAGGGAGCAGTCACACCGGACACACTCAAGCATTAAGGGGTCGACACACGAGGATCCTATATATTTACCTACACGTGATTAACTACGGATGCCTTACTCATATACCAGCAAGTAGACTAATCATCGTATTGTAAGGGTAATTGTACAGTATATAAGGAGGAGGTTTTGGCATGGATAGGCACTGAACTTTCTGTCACTAAGAACATTAGCCTTTACCGGGTATTGCTTGATAAACGACGGAGATTCGGGACTTGTCACCCAGGACTGACTTCGTTAAGAAGTCCTGTTTCGTCTGCACAAGTAACTAAATATCAATTGTTGGATCGGGATCTTGGAATTGGGAATGGTTAAGAAGCTAGAGAGAGCTTATTAGGATTGAGAACATGGCACCGCACTACAATAGCCTTGGAAGGCTTATTATTTGGGATTTGGAGAACACGGCACCTTATTAAGGATTGGGATTGTTGGCTCAAGCTTCTAAAGCTTTTAAACTCGATTTGTTGGCTTAGGCACTCGTTTGGCATTGCTCAAAGAGGTCTAATACTCTAAATCAAGCCTTGCACTTCAGACTAGACCTCGTAGAACAGGCTCGTTCCTCGCAACCTCTGTTGGATTATCTGTGCTCCTTGAACCTTCTTAAAGCGTTCAAAAGACCCGTACTCGGCGGCACAGTCTAAACCATTCAAGGGGAAAGTAGTTAGGATTTGGTTAGTAGTTGCGTTTTTGCCTTAATCAAGCAACTCGCATTCTGCTCATTGGGTCTTGATTAAACTAGTACTGCTGTTGTAGACACCGAGCAAGCATTTCAGTGGCGGAAGTACCTGGTCTTCCCTTCATGGAGGAAGATGAGCCTGTACGACTGAACAGCGATGCAATATCGATAGACAGTCTGACGCCCGTCGACTCTGTATATTTCTACAGAGAAGGATGTGGGTCTGGAACCCAGCTGTGTGGTGGCGCCAGATATTGTTCTACAATATTATTCTACCTTGGCACCAAACCAGGCACCAAAACAGATCTACGCTGCTGTGGAATCAGCCAACCTACGGGTTCTTTTCCCAGCGCTGGAAGGACGAGAGAAACTGGAGAGCGTTGTGGATCCTGGTTCAGAGATTGTTTCCATGGCTAAACACGTGGCGGAACGGCTGGGTCTGTCTTGGGACCCAGACATTACCATATTCATGCAAAGTGCGAACGCACAGCTGAAACAATCTGCGGGCTTGGCACGCAATGTTCGATTCACCTTTGGTGATATCCATGTGTATCTACAGGTCCACATCATAGAAACGACTGCATACGACGTCCTGCTTGGTCGACCGTTTGATATTTTGACTTGCTCAAACATCCAGAACTTTAGTTCTGGCATGCAAACGATCACCATAACGGACCCAAATACTTAGAAACGGGTTTCCTTGCCTACGCTTATGCGAGGCAAGTTTCCTCCTGATATGAAAGAGAATCAGAGGGCTACCGTGGAAGAGGTTAGGGATGAAGATGAAGTTCCAAAACCGGCGCGTACTGCTTCGGGTGCTGAAAAGGAAGCGGATTTTCAGGGCTCTTCGAGGAACTGATGGGAACACATCAAGGAGGAGAGTTGGCTGTTCAGTTCGGTTTCAATAAGCAAGGAGAGTTGCAGGTGGAAGGCTATGTGGAACCGATAAATGGGGAGTTTTTAGCTGATGAACTGAGAATGGCCTATTTGTTACGGTCTCTGGACAGCCCGGAACTAGAGGAGGATGAAGTTGCGGTACAACTCCTACAGGAGTTTTCTGGGACGTTCGTTAAGAAACAGAAGGAAAAACGGGCCTATGAGGTCTACACCCTAAATGAACAATTTCTGGTTTGGCTGGGGTCTGATTCCACATACAAGAATCAGAAAGAGACTGGGAGGAGCACAAAGGAACATACGGTGGGCACTGGAGCTGAATGCTACATGTGTTTCCGAGATGGTCCTTCCTCGGAGCGAGTTGAGAAACTTGATAGTTCAGGAACACCAGTCCTGAACAGGTTCGCAGGGAAGAAATATAAACCTGTCGCGTTAAAAACACGACCAGGGTATGCGGAATTACCAGAAAGTTCAGGATTAAACGGCAGGATCCCAGGATTACACTATGTTTCAGACGCCTTTGGCGCCTTGAGACTAGTTAAACTTCCTCAGGGATGGACCAACTCGGTCCCCATATTCCACGATGACGTTACTTTCATACTACGGGAGGAAATTCCTCATGTTACTATTCCTTACATCGACGATGTTCCTATTCGGAGCAGCCTTACGAGTTTGATGACTTCAAGTGTGATATTTATACGCACTGAGGGTATCTCCAGACAGTGGAGGGAGTGGAAGAAACAAGTGTTGAGGATGTTCCCTTGGATCAGTTTGAACAGTTGTGTTGGGATTCATACACAGAACACCGGAAAGACGCAGGACTGGTTAGAGAGGCTTTCAAGTCGAAAGGCTTTGAAATGCCCCAGTTCATTATGAGTCAAATCCGGGAAGAGGAGCCGATGTTACCACCCGATGCGTTCAAGTTTGATCCGCAGAAACGGGAAGAATATCCTGAGAAACACAGGACAGAGTCTGGGAGAAACCAGGATGCGAAGCTGGATAAGCTTAAGGAATAGTTTAAGAAACCGGTCGCCAAACGGCCAGAAGGTTTCTCAGACAAGCAATACCGTAACTTTATGGTGTATGCTAGGTGTTTCTTCGTTGACAAGAAGGGAGGTCTATTCCGAAAAGGAGCTGATTCTGCACACAAACTGGTGGTGGATAAAGAACATCGCATGTACATGTTGAAGGCTTCACATGATAGCCTGGGACATCGAGGTGTATTCGCGACTAAATCTTTAATTGAGCTACGTTTGTGGTGGCCAGAATTCGAGCGCGATGTGGCTTGGTATATTAAAACCTGCCACATGTGCCAAGTTCGACAAGAGGAGTTGTTGTGAATACCGCCTGTTCCTATTATGACACCCAGCCTGTTTCAGAAGGTCCACGTAGATGTCATGATTATGGGTGTTCCATCAAATGGACATCAATATGTTGTTTCTGCACGGGACTCTCTCAGCCGTTGGTTAGAATCTAAAGGCCTAAGGTCTGAGAACGCCTCGGAACTGGGAAGGTTTCTTCTGGAAAACATTATCTGTAGATGGGGTTGTCCAAAGGAATTTTTGACTGATAATGCACCACAGTTTCTGGCTGCAGTTGAATGGTTGAATCGTAAGTATGGGATCACGGGTATCCGTGTCTCGCCTTACAATTCAAAAGCCAATGGACCAGTAGAAACGGGTCACAAGCATATGCAAATGGTGTATAAGGCTACGGGAGGAGATGTGCGAAAGTGGTTTTGGTTTCTGCCGCAAATAGTTTGGGCCGATAGAATAATGACACAGAGAGGGCTGGGTTGCTCACCTTTCTTTGCAGCGACTGGGTGTCACCCCACTATACCCCTAGACGTTGTCGAGGCTACATGGATGGTTGAGTACCCGGGCAAGATTATTTCTACTGCAGAACTAGTGGGTCTGGGAGCCAAAGTGCTTGCCAAGCATAGGCAGCACATTGAAGAAATGCGGGAACGAGTAGACACTGAGAAACTGGATGCAGTGCGGTGTTACAGTGGTGGCAAAAAGAAATGGACAGGGTTGTTTCAGCTCATTTCTGGGTTCAATCACTCCAAATAAAATACTAACATAAAATGTGAGTGATTTCATGAGTTTTGGAACCATTTAACCTATAACATACCTCTCCCGATGTTCCATAATAAAATAAACTGTTGTTCTCTGAAAAATTGACTTTGCGGATACCCATGATATCAAAAAATGGTCAGAGTAGGATGAAAGTACTTGCAAAGTAGAGCATATTCACATTTTAGTTTAATGAAATTGACCCAGAAATGGGGTCACAATGGGCCTCCTAAGTTCGTGATTTTGAGCAAAAAAACAGCAAAAATGGCCAAAAATGCTAAAAATAAGGGATTTGCATTGGCCATTACAAGCTCAAATGCCTATCAAATCCAGTGAACCAAAATGTGGTTGGGGTCTATTTTCTGAGTGCTTTCATCCTACTATGACTGTTTTTCGATATTGTGGGTATCCACAAAGTCAATTTTTCAGAAAATGACAATTAATTTTATTGCGGAACATCAAGACAGGTATGATATGGGATAAACGATGCCTAAACTCCTGAAATCACTCATATTTTGTGGTGGTATTTTATGTGGAGTGATTCCACCCAAAATGAGCTGAAACAGCCCTGTCCATTTCTTTTTGCCACTACTGTATGCTCGGGAACACGATTAAGGACTGAGATTTCCAACCTGGGGATATGGTGCTTATTCGAAACACGAGGGTGGAAAAGTCTCTGAACAAGAAACTGGAGCCCAGATATTTGGGGCCGATGGTTATTGTCAGGAGGACGAAAGGTGGCTCGTACATTGTCTGTGAGATGAACGGAGCGGTCTATCCTGGAAAGGTGGGCGCATTCCGAGTCATTCCGTAGTTTGCACGCAAAGCTCTGGATAAGAAACACAAGATCGAGAGCTTGATTGACCTGTCCAAGGAAGAATTGGACGAGTTGGTTGCCAACAAGGAGAAAAAGGATGATGCCTTTGGTCGTGACTTACAGTTCGATAATGTGGTCTTGAACCCTAACTGGGAACAGGAAGATCCTGCGGACTTGAGCGAAGAGCCAGAGGAGGAGTACGTTCCTGATGTTGACCTTGATGAATGGGACTCTGAAGGAGACGGTCCGAGACGTTCTAAACGTGTTGGGAACTGAGTTCACACCGTGTTTCCAAGAAACAAGTTTTCATTCGACACTATGGGCAAGGCTGTACATAGTGTCTACGAGGGGCATAGATAGCGGTAGCGCGCAAGGAGTGTACTGGTTAAGAGAGGAAGGCATGGATTGGCTGGGAGGCCATGGAAACACAAGTCAGGTCTGGGAGAAAGGACTGGACGCCGCACATTGGCACGACTTGGGAACGTCTCAAATGTGGAAACATTCATTCAAGCGTTATACCCACGGCCACGAGCCCCATGTCCTCGACCACCACGTCTGCGAGGAAAGGCACGGGGACTGGTTGGCCCGTTGAAGTAGGGTTAAGTACCCGGTAGCAGGTTCAGTAAATAAAAGAATGTGGAAGGAAGTGTGCCGACTGGTAGATAAGAAAAGCAACAAAATATCAGAGTATGGAGGAGGGATGTAGTATTCCTGACGCGAAGTCAAGAACAGATGATCCTGACACGAAGTCAAGAATAGAAGGGAACGACGAGATGATGGAGTGCACCGCACACTCCGTGAGAGCGAGTTAGGACGAAGAGAGCACGCTAGAACACCGCACAAGTCTTCCCGCGAAGCAGGGAGGTAGTGGTCGGAGGTCAAAACGTAAGGTGTCCATTCCAGGTGTCCAGAAAAATTACATAACATGTAACGAAATCTCACCCGATGCGTCGGTTCTCTCGGACCATCGGGGCTGCCACTATATACAAATGTATGTAAGGCCCATGTCAAGGCAAAAGCCGCTCGTCCGAGCGATTTACCACCCCAATAAACCCACGGAATGCTTCATAAGCAATGACTCGGTCTATAGGCAACTTGGGTGAAGGTACTGCCCACCAAACAGCCCGGTGTTCCCCGCAAAACACCCCCAAGCGCGAGACCCACGGTCCGTGAGCCACGAGGTGGCACTCCGCCCGAACGAACGTCAACGAAAGGTAAATAAAATGACATACAGCTTGAATTTTCAATGCCGAAACCATGCCATCCATGAGAACTTCGTTTGGAGTCTTTTGCGAGATCGGAGTGGTACCTAGATGAAAGAACAAGGAATTTGAAGGCATGGTTAGCACAAAATGGTAGCTGTAAATACGGTAAGCATAAGAATTGGAAAAAGAAGAAGAGCAAAGATAGATGCTATCATTCCTCCCGCCAGGACAGTTGCCGAGAAACCGAGCGTACGGAACGATTCCACACGCCGGCCCTCTGCCCCTGCCACACCGTGTACACCACTGGGGGCAGTAGGAACTGTGTGGGGTCTGGGGAACTTCATTAATCTCATGAGTTGCTCGTCTGGAAACAGCAGGCGACTCACGCGTACATGGGGAACTCCTGCGGAGTCAGACCCTTCTGCTTGACAAGGGCGCGGACGCGTTCATACTCCTCGAAGATAGTGTCGTATTTCTTGACATCGAGCTGGATGCGTTGAAACACTGACTATGGGGCTGGCGGTGAAATGACCACAAAACAAACCTTGTAAATGAATACGCGGTTCAATAATGCAACTACAACAACTCAAACACTATAGTCCTCGTGCAAGTTCAGGGTTCCAATCCAGTATAGATTGTGGCAATTTGAACTTTAGTTCTCTTTGAGAAGCAAGACTTTACAGGTCTACAAGTCGTATAGATAAAACTTGCTCAAATCCGTTCTAGGCGCAATCGCGGATAGACAGACAAGCTTTTATGTGCAACGGTTTGTATGATGTGGGTCTGGGTTTGGAGATAGTACTCCGATGCATAAAGCAAGTGATTCTAATTAATCCCGATTCCAAATAGTATCTGCGATTGCTAATCCATGCGAGATTACAACCAATTGTCAAGTCCGATCCGTTTCCTTATATTCCACGTGTCCGTTCCGTTTATCCAATATGTCCACGTGTCGTTTATAAAGATCCAAATCCAACACAGATAATATTCAAACAGGGAAAACAAACGAAACTTGGTATAGCTTCTGGGTGTCTCTGAATGAATGCCTACTCTACCGGTTAAGCGTGAAGTCTAGTAACTTCGTGTCCAACAGGTGGGGTGAGATTCACTGGTGTTCCTCCCATAACCATCCACTTATATACGTTACAAGATTCTAAATATAAACGAGACTGATACAAACGAGCAATAGGGTTCAGGGTATATGACTAGTGGTATGGCAGCTAGCCGATGAACTCCTGTCAGATATCAAGCGATTAGTAAAATTGAGAGAGATTTATAAGAAATATCAACGAGCCGAGCTTAACGTTGAGTCAAGATCTACATCGCTTAGAACGATTGTGATAGGATATTGTTGATATGTCAACTTTTAGCTGACCTCCTCGTCAGCACTCCGTTACCCTCCTTGGTAACCATCCGCTCAAATGGTTCCGCCTTGAACCGTTTAAGTGATTTGTCTGAAAATCGTGATAGCCGCCGCTTCCCAGTACCTGAGTATGGTTTCTTAGTCAATTGATAGATCGACCAAGTCCAGCCCTCTCTTGGCAGTTCTGGAGACGTCAGATGATGCCCAACAATGATCCCTCTGGTTCAGAAGGATGTTCCCTCGTAATATGCCCTTAGTCAGGGATGTGCAGTAGCCCCAATCCGTTTCCAGGATGGTAAGGCACTTTCCGTGATTGCTCCATTAGCGACTTCCCACTTCAACCCTTTACCAGGATTGTTGTCCAGCGCCTTTCTAATGGTTTGAGACACATTATATCCCTTTTTAGCTAACTGCTCAGGCCAGCATTAGCCCTTGTGAGATGATGTCGTAATGTAATGAAGTACATTATAGCATGCTGCAACTCGAGCAGATTTGAATAAATGCCCGGGTGCCCCAATACCAGGTCTGTCAGCGTGCCGCGGTCTGGGACAAGTGGGTAGCCTGGCCGGAAACGTCAATAGGGAAGGGGAAATGCGCTGTGGACACACACACCCTGGAAACTATGGAAATGGGTATCTGGGAACCTTGGCCGCTGGCTGAAGTCGAGGACGTCTTCTGGAAACAGAGGTCGTTCTGAAGTTCAGTAAGACAGTGGTGCTTAAAGAAACAGCTGGATAACTCACAGCGCGTTTCTTGGCATGCACCTTGTTGCCGGAGCTAGCCTTCTCATCGTAATAACGAGATCCCTGGAAACAGGTGAACGTGTTTCCATGAGGAAGGCAAAAGGAACATACGGGGGCAGGAGGGGGTATGTATTGCTCATTCCCCTCCATGTCAACGTCAGAGTCGGTGAGTTCGTTCGAGTCGCTGGAAACGTCGGAGGGCTCAAGCTCAGCGGACGAGTGGAGGCGCTTGGCGATGGGCACGGAGTCGGAAGTGGCCTGAAGGAAATAAGAAACTGCGTGAAGTAAGAGTGGGGAAACACACCTTCTTCGACAACACAGGAGTCTTCCCTTTGGAAACAGGAGCCATGGGAGCAGCAGGAGCAGGCGCCATGACAGGAGTGACCACGGGTGCTGGGACAACCACGGAGGTCCCTGCAGCCTCGGTCTCGCCCTCCTTGGTGAGGACGTTGTCGATGCGCCACTGGCGCAGAGTGTCGGCGGCCTTGAGGAAATCATCCACGAACGGTGGGATCGGCTGGTCCTGGGTAGTGGGATCCAGAGCAAGGGCGGGCAGCCACTGCCTAACCTTGTTCGCGGAGTTCGTGAGCTTCTCAGTGAAGAACTTGGACCGGCCGAGATACAAGTAGTCGCTCTTCAGGAATGGAAGCTTGGAAACATTTAGAAACGGAACAACAACGCAGAAACAGAGTGCTTACCCAGTACTCGGCCATCGTTTCGATGGCGTCAGACTGAACCAGACCGCCATCGCTGCTGGTAGTCGACAGGAACATGTTGTTCTTGCGTTCGAGCTGTTTCCACGCCTTTTCCAACCCAGGGGGGATGGCGAATGGTTCGGTGGTGGAAGTAGTAATCTGGGTCATGTCATAGTCGATATATTGGCGGCGGCGGGCGATGATTGCTGTTTCTGTGATACGGGGTGCGAGACTGGGGAAGAAGTACGAGAGGAACGCCAACATTTAAGGTGTTTCTGGGCGATGCTTCGGCTCACTGGGGACAGTGAGTTCTTTAAAATGGGGGAGAGGCGGATAGGATCCGAATGTCGGCAAACAATTTTCGCGATTCTTGCGTGTTTCCGCACCACTCGTGGTCGGGGAACACGCGTTTCTGGCCCGAGACGACTGAAGAGGAATGGGGTATCCATGTTTCTTGCATGGACTAATATCCGAGAATGCGGAATACCCTGTAAAAGGAAAGACTGTAGAGACTGGAATCAATGGATGGAGGAGAATACCGCAGGGTGGCCTCGGATCCATCACTGGGTTTTCTTTGAAACCGGTTCCTAAGTCAGGGGCTGGGTTTTGATAGAAATCTGGGAGCAGAGAAACAGTGAAGCTGGAGGCAGGAATATGGCCACTGTCGTTAGTATGACACATATTCTCCTGAGTTAAAGTCAGGAGCCTACCCTAGCAGATATAAGCTATGGAAAGGATGCTGACTTGCGACCGGAAACGGTACATATTGATGATCTGTCGGCTAGTGGAGATTGCTCCTTTGAGCTCGGCTGTGTTCCTTCTTAGCCGGATAAGGTGTTTCTAACTTCAAGTCGCGCAGAAATACAAAACCAAAGTGTAGAAACAAGGGATTTGGACATAAATATGCCGATCCGGGTGTTTCTGCAGCTTGGAAGTTTCCGTGCGTTACTTAAGAGTTGCGCCTAGGCCAGCAAAACTAGGTCTTTCTGACTCGATGCATGCGTAGAAACAGGCTCGAAAATACAGAAACAGGGGACTTAACAGAAAAATCTGATCTAAGCCCTGAGTTTCCAGACTATGGGGTGTTTCTGTGTTTGACTTAGGTCGAAATTACTTTGCGGCCGGTCACTCGGAAAAATGAGAAACAAAATCATTTATTCGATATTGGTTGTTTTTCGACTTGTTACAAGATGTACAATAAATTGTTTCTTCCCGTGTGTGTAGGCTATCTACGCGATACCTACCGCACCGGGGCAACCAAGAAAACGAGACAAATGCAGTGTATGTCTGGAGTTGAAGGGTGGTCAGACGTGAAAAGAGGGGAGGAAGAGCATAATGCACGATGTGGAGAAACAGGCGGCCCGTTTAATCACTCGGAGTGCGCTTGCGCTTCTTGCGAGGAGACGACTGGGAAGACTCGGGCTTCCACTCGACTGTTGCGCCCACCTCGCCCTCCGCGTCCTCGTCCATCTCGCCATCCTCCTTCTCCTCCCCCGTGGACTCCTTCACCTTGAGGGTGACCTTCCTGGGGGACTTGGAAGGCCCGGCATCGTCCCTCTCGTCGTCGGAGAGTTCGTACGGCTTGAGAGGAAGGTGGGCCGTCTTGGGGTCGTGGTAGTGATTGAAGGCGTGGATGAGTGTGTTGATCTGTCCACGTGTGGTCGCGTGCGGGAGCGACGACTTGAACTCCTGCCGGAACACTTCTTCTCCGGACACGGCGACGTAGTTGCGGACACTGGTGAAGAATGCGCCAAGTGCGTCGGTCAAGTCGTGACGCAACGAGCTGTACAAGTCGCGAGCGGTGGAAACCTGTTCCATCAGGTGTGGGATCATGTTCGGTACGATGGGGGCTGGGAGAAAAGGAAAAGGGGAGAAACAGGCGAGGACTTACCATCGGGGAACATGATCCCGCGTATCTCCTCGATCCCCGCCCATGACTTCGCGCACTTTGTCGGCTCGCCAGATGTGGTCGCAGAGGGTGTGCATCTTCTTCTGGTTACAATGGGTACATGCTAGACCGAACACGGTTGGGTTGCAAGTAATCCCGTACATGACGCAGAGGAGGCATGCACCGGGCGGCTAGGAAGGAGTGAGAGAAATCAAACAAGATAAATGAGGAGACGCACCTGGAGTACTTGCTCATAATCGATCGCGGAAAAGCAAACGAGTTCGACCAGTGGTTCTTTGGGCGGCTCGTCCTTTTTCTTGGGCGGGGGCGCAGGGCCGAAGGTGTTGTTCGGGATGTAGGTCCGGTGGCCTTGGAAGGCAGAGAGGGTGATGGTATAGTGCGTTTCCTCGTGGCGAATGAAGCCTAGGGAGCATTATCACCAGGAGAAAGTAAGGGAGGAACAGGGCACTCACAGTACCCAGACTTCGTCCTCTCTGTCAACATCTCGCCGAGCTTGGTGCGAATGATGGGGATCATCGCATCGATCTTCGCCTGAACGGCGGCCTAGCTGGGATAAGTAGGCAAAGAGAGAGGATGGGGAAGGATGTACCGTGATTTTGCCAGATGGCGACTTGGGAGCAGTAGCCTCCGAGCGCTTTGACCGGCAGAGCGCGGAATTGTTGTTGGGGCCGTGCGACTCGGAAACGGCTCGGTTCCCCTTCCCTGTGGTTTTGCGACACTATGGAAACGTAACTTGTTTAGAAACAACAGTTGGGAGGGTCAAGGAGAAAGTCTACCTTGGAGAGGGGCTCGTCCTCCCCGGAACGGTCAGAACGAACGACCGAGGCCGACTTGGCCTGCCTAGAGAGAAAGGAGCTAAGGCGAGAAGGAACCAGTGGAGGCTCCAGTAACTTACTGGGGCTTAGACTTCTTCTTTTTCGCCGTTGTGGGCTTCGGGGGAGGAGAAACAGCCAGGGGTGGACTGTTGGCCACTTCGGAGGGTGTGCGGGGCCAAGGAGCCACTTGGCTCAGGTGTGGCGCATTGTTGAGCTGGTCGCGCGTAGGGCCATCGGCAGTCGTAGTGGCACGTGGTGGAGAAAAGCCGGGAGCGCAAGTTGGGATCTGGGAGAAAGGGGTTGACGCAGATGAGAAATCATGGGTAGGAAGCGGCAAAGAAATAGCGGGGGGGGCGTACCGATTCGCTAGGAGGAAAGGGAAAGAACTGCCACTCCAAGGACGTGTCGGTGTTGTTCACTATCAGGTGGTAAACACCGGACAGTGCAACGGTGATTTCCGTCGGAACTGGAGCCCTGGGGTCCAAAGTGGATACAGCGAGACGTTAGGAGTTGAGGAAGTGAGACGAAGTAGGGAGAGAGATAAAAGGGGACGAACGAAAGAAGGCAGGCCCGCCGCTAGAATGGCGAGGGCGGTCTGGCGGTCGAAGTCGAATTTGGGGGTGCCGAACCACGACCACGAGTTTGGCCAGGGGCGCGTCCGTCGCTGGAAGAGAGGGCATTCCAGAACGGGTGGTTTTTGAACCGGGGTGTCTTGCTACCCGACGGGAACACTGGGTAGACGAAGTTGTAGCGGTTGCAGAGGTGCTGAGCCGGAACGGTGGAGTTCCGGGAGGTGTTGAAGGCCTGTTCATCGTTGGTGAGGGGAGCGAGGTCGACTGATTTGTTGTTGGACATGGTGGGTGAGAGGAGAAAAGCGTGGGAAGCATCGACTTGTGAAAATTTTCACAAGTCAGGTGCTGCTGCGGGGAACTCACTGCGGCTGTGTGTGGAAGAGCCTAGAAACAGGCGTTTTGGAATAAAACATATTCCAAAACTCTGTTTCGAGCTTCTAATTTGAATTGGCTATAATTAGCCAGTTCTAGCACCAGGGACGGCGGGAGATTGCAAGTCTGAGTCCAACATGAGTTGGAAACCGAACTTTTGGAGAAACATGCGGGGCGGAAACGACTTTGTAGTCGTTTGGGGATATGGAACCGAGAACGGACGCTTGGACCTACTACTATGTGGGCATCCGTGATTGGTGTCTTGGGGAACCGAGGCATGATCATGTCATGCAGATCCGGTATTCTAATTTGGATGCCGGCGGTACCTTGGCACTTGGGCATGAGTGACAGGCCATGAGAGTATGGCTTCGCAACAGAAACGCGGGGTATCATTGCCAAAGTCTTCGACCGCTTGACCGAGGGCGGTCAAGATTTTAAAATGGGGGGAGATGATAAGCCAGGAATTGGGCCATGGTTAGATACACATAATTTTGCGTGTTTCTGATCGTGCTCATTGCTGAAAACTGTTGTGTCTATGCAACAGTACTGGTTCCTGGTAGCTGTTGGGCGAACCACAGAGAAACGGGTGGATGTTCTAAGGAATTAGAACGTCCATTGACTAGTCTCGCCCTGAACACTGTAAGGGAAACGTGCAGCCGAATAATAAGTCAAGGAACTTCTTTTGACTTGTTTCCAACATCCACTTAAGCAACAGAAACGGGTCAAAGGAACGGGGAGTTGGCAATGTGTTGTGTTGTGTTGAGACGCTAGGGGAGATGTGTTTGGTCACAAGTGTTTCGGTTGCCAGAGTTGCCGGTTTCCATCGAATGCGGATACACCGAAACAGGTGTCGGCTATTCTGAGGATCCAGATCACAACTCTAAAGGTGTTCTAAGGTTCGTTCTCAAGAAACCCTTTCTGGGAAACCCTAGAGAAACGGGTATCTACCGAGACCTACAAAGGAGTATTATCAACTTCCGTGCTTGGAACCAAGGGGAGACTTGAGTTGAAGCTGAAACAGGTAGAATGGGATGCAGTGCCGATCTATCGGTGATCGACACACCCTCTGAATAATACAGGGGTGCTGCTGACGGGTTCCTGCCTCGTAATTGGCAAGGGAACATGGCGTGCTCGCAGTTGGGAACCAATGGGAGGCGACGCTCAGAAGAACAACCGACGGAAACACAGTTAAAGAGGCGGATAAACGGACTTTTGACTCATTGGGATTGTGTTTTGGGCTTTGTAACAGTGTCTTGGCGGTTGTATAAGTATCTGAGGGTGTTTCTACGATGGACACAGCATCTTCCCCCGAACTAGTAGGCTATATGCTTGCACATTGGGTTGATCTGGGATCCTCGGCGAACGCACTCTTATAGAGTAGCACTATTAGTCGAAATCTTAATTGTTTCTGAATCATATATTATTCTGGAAACGCACTTGGGCTTTGCCTGGAAACTGTCTAAACTCTGAGAATCTGTTGGATCTGGGACTCTGTTGAAAGAAACATTATTGTTGTTGTTTGCGGAGCGGGTTTCAGAAAGTACCGTCAAGGGAAAACTTTGGAAACGTGACTGCTGGCATTGCTCAGAAAGTACCTCTTTAGGGAAA
Organism: Mycena olivaceomarginata; assembly: GCA_029378375.1. Lineage (NCBI taxonomy): Eukaryota > Fungi > Basidiomycota > Agaricomycetes > Agaricales > Mycenaceae > Mycena > Mycena olivaceomarginata. Next base: position 105,627 of record JARKIC010001009.1, read on the forward strand.
GCTCTGTGAACGTTCTCGGCCTATAAACTAGGGGCCTTACTTGAGTCTACGGGACTACTTTAAACTTGTTTCTCTGTCGCTTGGACACACACACACACACGCTGCGAAGCTATAAATCTACTTTGTTTGGAAACAACGTTTCCACTGTGTCTAGAAACATGTTCTACTCGGTTTGCTCTACCATCTCTTTGAGATACAAAACCTCTCCCTTCAACCTTTACAAGGCCCTGTACTAGGGCTGTAACTCATCGGGATCTCTGGAAACATGCATATATTGTCGTTTGATTTGTTTGTTGGTTGTTGGAACAGTCTCTAGAATGTTTCTGTGCCGCTCTCAAGTCAAGTGGGGTTATTTGTGTGTTTCTTATATAGGTTCTGAGCACATCAATCATCGTCACTTTGCCGAGTTTCTAGGAAAGTTGATGAGATGTATGAGATGTACAACCCACACAAATCAAATACATCAATCCGATACCCATTACTCTGTGATGTGCCGGGGAGTCACCGCTTGACAAGCCTGAGATAATAACTCATAAACTTCATAGAAAGCTATCAAAATCACGAACTTTCATGAATTCCCATCAAAGTTACAAAGTTTCGCAAACCTAAGCAAAGTAACAAAGTGACGAAAATGGTACGGACTCGATAATTCCTGGGCCCGGTGTTCCTAAGCGGGACCATGCCATGCAATTCTACCTACCTATCTAGCACTTTCATTGTCCACATGTTTAAGGAGAAACCGAACAGTGTCAGTGGCCCCCCATGATTCAGCTTCTTGAAGTGATCACCCCGAGCTGTCTTTTCGGAGGATGTGGCTGGATATTGTGTCCAAACCAAAGGCGATTGCAATCAAGAGTTGATTGGGTGCTAGTGCATCTCGCTGCCCACGGTTCCTACCCCACAATTCCATCCATGCAGAGCAATCATCCAGAAATTGCAGAATCTGATCTTGGATTTCTATTTCAGGCTTCCCGCGGGCATGCACCAGGCAGTATTCCACGGCGTAATCGAGGAAGGGATTGTGGAAAAAGAGCTCCCACGGTTGCTCTAGCTCACTGAATACGTTGTCAAGGGCCAGGTGCAAATAGGTCATGCACGTCAAGGTTATTCGCATTGTGCATGCGGGAAGAAGGTATCCTGGATTGATTGCAAGTACGTCTGCGTGGAATAGTGAATGAGGCGGACTTTTTTGTCTGCCTCATTAACGACCACTAATCCGGCGCAAACTGACAGGATGATGTCCATGTCTGTTCGACGCTCAGGATCGAGCGAGGTGGCTGCTGGCTCTATAGCGAGGGCCTCCCGGAGCTGAGATGGCTGCAGAGGTCTCATCGCATGGAGCACCCAAGAAAGTGTACGCCAAGCCAGTTGTCTGTCGTCCTCGGGTTGCTGGTTGATGCGCTTCACAATGTCACCGTAGGCACTGTCTAGGCTGGATGATAAATTCGTGAGAGCATCTCGAACGGCCGCCACATTGTGCTTGCTCATGAGAGAATCGATATGGAGCCTTGCGAGTAAAAACCTGGAACCACAATTAGCCAATCATGATATTTGGCAGATAACCACTCACATCCCATCACTACGTTTCACAATCCTTTCCTCAATCAACTCCCGCAAGGTGGATGAATTCTTTATGTGCATCGACAGGCGAGAGGACTCTTCAATCTGTGCCTCGACGTATCTGCGGATATCCTGCTCGATGGCGCGCACATCCACAATCTCGAGGTTCGAACTGGCATGGTCGATGTTGATGTGAGGTCGTGAAGTCAACATCAATCCAACAGCTGGTCCCAGTCTCCAGAGATGCCGAAGCAACGTTAGCCGCTGCTTCTCTGGGTATTCATCGAGTGCATCAACGATAATGAATACTGCGGAGAACTCTTGGAGTGCGGAGTTAAGCACAGAATAAATCTCTTCGAGAGACAGGCGGGTGCCCCGGGCGCTATGGTTGTTGTACAGTTCTTCAACATGCGTTGGTATGGGGTTTGTGATGGCTAGCTGTTGCCAAATGGCGGCGAGGAGGTTCGTCGGAGAGTGTGTCTCTGTCGTAGCTTTGTGATCGAGATAAAGCACCGCGACAGCAGTGTTCTCGTTTGGTAGGTTGGTTCGAAGCTTGTCGACAACAATTGAGCTGTTGCAATGTGAGAATAGGTTAACAGGACCGATTTATTTTTACGCACGTCAGCACAGTCTTTCCGGCGCCTGCTGCATTCGAGTTTCAATTAAGTGATGCGCCGTAGTGTCAGGGGGAACTCACGCATGCCACGACACCACAGTGCGCGGATTTCACCGGTCCTCCATCTCTTGAAAAAATCATGTTGAAGAAACCATTCGCCAGTTCCTGGTTGGCGCGTTTTCAATATGTCCGCTTGGCGCGGAAAGAAATTGAGGGGCGAAAACCCAATTGATGATACGGCGGTCCCCCGCAGATCGGTTCTGTATCACCACGTGCATACTGGCGGCTTGAAAAAATCGGGCCTTCTCCGGAGCCCCCACCGCCGCCCTCTTTTCCGCCGCTTCCTCCGGAACCTCCTGTACCACCTGGGAGAAATATCAGTTGTGCTGGAGTCGGAACCCATTTTGCCGTACCAGAGACGTGAGAGATGTGGAAGTGATTAGACACCTGGAATTCGCTAGACTGGCCAGGCGTGGCCTGTATGGGTCGCTTCCCGGCAGAGCGACCATCGGTCGGGAGAGGCATTAAAAGGCCTGAGCAGATCCCTATCCGTTACCACACAAGATAGCGACGAAACGGTACAGGATAGTATCAGACTTGCTGGAGGTACTGCGGCGACTGCGTACCAACTTGCAGTGTGGAGGATAAGTGCAGTGGATCCCAATGACAAGACGTACAGACGCCACGGTGTGTCCTCGTGACAGTCATGTGTGCCGTTGCAGCCGATTTGGGGCCTGGGCTAAAAATTCAACGTGGATTGGACAGCGCCAATTTAACGTGGCACCACTAAGAAGTCATCCTTCTGATTAGGCGAGGGATGTCGAAGAGACGGCGAAAGGCAAGGACAGTGCGTGATCGATGTGCATCCTAAGTTCGTTGAAGACTGTCGGAAGAATCCTTGAAGTTCCTGTGCTTTCTTTCAGTCTATGATAGTTGGCGCACGCCAACAAAGTTGCCATTCTGACACCGATTCTGGGGTGGATTCTAGTCCAATTCCTGAAACAGAATCACACAAGAATCGACATGAACTAACATCGATTCTGGCATCGATTCTTGATCAAAAATCGATGCCAGAATCTGCCAGAATCGACAGCTGAATCGGTGTCAGAATCGATGTCAGAATCGACATCGATTCTCAACTTTGACTTCCCCTATTGTACTGTACCATTTAATTCAATTCGTATGTCACAGGTCACAGGCCTCAAAATTTACGAATTTTTTCGTATGGGTCACAGGTCACCCAGCGATGTACGAATTCTGAAACGGTCACGAAAATCGCTGTAAAACGGCTCAAAAAATCGAAAATTTTCCCTCGCGCAACGCAACAGGTTTCGGCTCCACGGTATTCGCACGAGCTGCCAATTATGACGGCAGGAGCAAATTGTCCTCCCACGGCTCTGACTCTCCCTCAACCATGTGCGCCCCTCCTCGATCTGCACACCTAGAGCCAATCTGAGGCTGAAGCAACATTGGAACGAATTTGGCCTCAAGGCCCTGAGTAGCTGTCTTACACCGTTTACAGCGGTTCTACAAGTACTGGATAGCAAATTGACTAATTCTATGGCATTTTTGCACACTTTGCAGCGGATTTACGAAAAAAAAAAATCGGTCACGCTCCCTCAGACAAAGTACGAAATCTGAATTTCGTGAATTTTGGTCACAGGTCACAAGGCCTACGAATTGAATTAAATGGTACAGTATTGATCCGGAGTCATTGGCTCACGTTGGCTCACGGCGTATTCAATGAGCGCCCAAGTCCCAGAAAGATCGGTCAGATCTCCTTGAATCGGCGCTCGTTTTATCTGATATGGAAAATCTCTTGGGAAGATCCAGATCAATATTCAGCACAGATTGCATTTGTTCCCACACGCGGACGGCCGGAAACCACAGGCGAGGATTCACATCGACATTTAACAGGTGGGGAAACGCAAGGCCTCTGTTCTAGTGCACGGGCGATTTGGCCAATCAAGATTATGAATTCGCTGGCTCAGAGGAAGACTCCGGCGTTCGAGGCGACCACGACAAAAATCGCGTACTTTGAAGCCTTTGACCAGGTAACTCCGAGGGACCAAAGAGCGAAAGCAGGTCGGTGATGGTGCACCTTAGTATGGGGGGATGATATATCACTGACCTCTAATCGTCGGAAGGCCGTGATATATCAAACCCGCCAAATCAGAGAGCATCTTGACATATCATGTACGCTGAGCTTTGGCTATCAATAAATTAATCTGTACTGTTGTCGCTGTGCTCCACGACGACGAGGAATATCCGCATTTTGATGGCATCGACAAAGATCTTCTCGACGTCGCGATCAAATGCGATCAAATGTCGTCGACGTCGCCGGCGACAACGACAACAAAATTTACTTCAAAATATCCGAAAAATCTCGAAAAAATGTAGCATCTGGAGTGTGTAAGTAGGATACATGTGAGATGGCAAGTAGATACAATAAAGATACTCCGGGACGTAAAATGCGGTTTTAAGTGAAATTGTGCTACATGAATTCGTATGCATTCATGCCACCAGAACATATGCTGTAGCAATGGAGCAGGCCGTAGTGGACCCGTTCATGAGACTGTATGCAAGCGCAGCATTACCCGTACATCCGGGGGCCGTCGGGCCACACCCGATTCCAGCATCACCAAGCTGCCCCACTTCGGGCATTGGTACACGCCGCGCCCGATTCCAGTGCCGTCACGCCTGCCGCAGCTCGGGCTTCATGCTTGGGTGGATCACCTCCCGCATTGCCACGCGGCGCGCATCGCGCGCCCCACACTGCTGCACCTGCGCCGCTGCACGTCCGCCGTGCTTCCCCGTTGCTCTCCCTTCCCCCACCGGTGCTAGGGTAGGGATGCAGGTGAGGGTGGTGGCACCATTGTAACGCTTGCGCATCGCTCCGCATCTGCCCCTCCCCCAGCGCTGCTTCCCAAGCCCATCGGGCGGCGGCGCGCTTGCCGCGCGTGCCCAGCACTCCGAGATGGTGGTCATTCGCAATGAGCCCCCACTTACGCTATCCATCGCGCTCCCCGAGCAGCTGTATTGCGGCGGCGCAGGCTTGCCGCACTGCTCCCACCCACCCGCGGCAATACCGGACGACCCGGGCGCACTAGCACGGCACCGACCGACAGAAGCGCGGGGCAGGAGCCACAAAGCATCCAGGGAGGTAGATCGTCCTAGGGGTGGGGAACAACAGGCGTACGAGGTGGTACGCAGCACGGCGAATGGGTGAGGGATTAAGGGCTGCTAGCATGCTGGGAAGGGATGGAAAATCATGGAAGGTAAGCATAAAACAATGATTCTAGGTACTGTGGACGCACCTAGGATCACAAACCACAACCACCCAATCTTCATACTCTCTCCGAAAATTTCACGGCCAACATGATTTTGAATGTAAATGACCATATTCCGAGAGCTACGTTCCCCATAGAGGTAGAGAAACTTGTAAAAAAGTTCTTTGGACGATTCCTCAGATATAATAGCGGGATTTGGCCATATCAGAATAAGTACAAGGAGACGGGCGGTAAGGGATGGTGTGGTGGGTGAAATGAGGTGTAGTGAGATATTGGTGAAGTGAAACTGCTTGAAAAGAAGAGCCCGGGATTCCCACAACGATTTCAAACATAACTGGTGCCCAGCCGTGCATCGAGGAAGTCGAGAAAAAGTTCTGGATGGGAGGATGTCGCGGGGGAAGCCAAGAGATGTAACACTTGTCACGTCGGGTAACGCTGCCGAAGCGTCCGGACGGGCGCTTGATGGGCGCTTAACGTGCACGCTCACAGAAAGTTCAGCTTCGGTAATTTGCGCCCCGCACTTGCGAGCAATTCTGAGGAAGCAGAACTCTTCCAAACCATTATCCATACCTGCGGAGGTGAGTCGATTGGGTTTCTAATCGATCTGCATGACAATGACACCAAAAATGTTGCATATAGGGCCAAATTAACCGCGCGCACACGAAGAAAGCGTTGAAAACGACTAACTTGGTGGTATATATCACATCTGAGGGCATAAATAAGGTCTGTGAATCTAACCGATCCAGCAAACGTCGAAAATCGCGATGGTTGAAAATAAAGAAAAATATATTAAGCGGCAAATGAGACGGGGTAGATGTTGCACTAAGATGTTGGCAGCTCCACCGTCACTTTTATGCAACTTCTTTAATTACCTCAGTCTCTTCCAACGAACATTATTTTCTTAATATTCAACATCCTACACATCATTTATTCACTCCGCCAAATTGACTGTATTGGCAGGCCCGAAGATGTTTTCTGGTATCTCATGTTCCAGCCACAATATAAGAGCTACCAATATTGGAGAAATTGGGTGTAGTTTTGGAGCAACTGAAACTGGGAGTATCAGGTGCCCGCCCGATACTTAGCAAATCCAAGCGACTGATACTGCTGCTGATACTGCCGGATCACCCGGGACGGGGCGGGCCGCTCCGGACCGGCGACTGATACGCTGTCTGATACGTTGCATATCAGCCACAGAATTACGAAGTCGGATACTCATTGTTCAGCGAGGTAGATACTAACCTTGAAATGTCTAGTTTAAGCTGTGCTTATTCTGTTGCTGGAATTCAAGATATCAGGAACATTTCCAGTAACTCTGAAACAACAAAATTCCCGGAGTGTATGGTATTCAATTACAAATATATGGCCAGGGAGCACTCGCTGAGGAGTTTTTGCGTTCAACATGCATTAAACACCCGTTAAGTGCCCGTCGGATCCGTGACTCCGAAGAGCCAAAACACCCCAATTTTCACTCATTTCACCATTTCCTCTCCGTTCAAAGGCTTTCTGAAATACAGATGATGTAAAAGGTAGTATAGGATCATTGTTCAACATAGAAAATGATAGTAAAATGTGGTGACACTTGAAGCATGGTGCAAGGGTGGAGATTACAACGGCGTGCATATTCTCCCGGGTTTTCTCCATCTACTGGAAATATATTTAGGTGACATACAACAAGGGGAGGAGTAGCAAAGACAGAAAGAAAATGAACCTCAGACGCGGCCGAGGCAAGCATACAGCACGCGCATAGGCGGGGACAAGACAAGAGCCTGTGGACAGTGCACAACGAGAGCACGTCCAGCAGGAATTGAGAGTGTGAGCAGCAGGCAGACAGAACCTGTATGTGGCGGGGAGCAAGCACAGGAGCGATGGGTAACGAGCGTGTGCGGCAGAGATCAAGGGCAGCGGCCAACGATGCATGCGCATGGAGCAAGGATCGAGCACGGGAAACAAGCGTGCAGGTGGAGAGAATGAGCGGCGACCATCAGGTGTGCATGGTGGAGGTAGCGACAGCCCAGGTGGGGCGGGGGAAGCGAGTAGAGTAACGAGCACGCATGGGCGGAGATGGAGTGCAGGAGCGGCGGGCAACAGGCGCACGAGCAGAGATATCAAGTGCACAGGCAGCGACTATTGGACATGCATGGTGCAGGTATCGGGGGCCTAGGCAGGGGCGGAGGCGGGCGAGCAACAAACACGCATGGGTGGGAATTGAGCTGGGGAAGGTATCACGGGTGCAATGCAGTGGATAACAAGCACGTGAGTGGCCGCAGTGTCCTAAGAGGAGTTGGGGTGTCGTGGACGCAAGGGTGAAGTGAGAGCGGTATCGGGGGCAATATCAAGTATGCAGTGTGGGCACGTATGCGGGGGAACAAATGAGTGCGGAGGTAACACGAGGGCTGTCTGAAGCAGGCAGATACTGAGCCAGACCATTAATAACCGATGAATTCAGGCCCCAAGGAAGTTTGCGGAGGCCGGTACACAATTAGGAGGCCTGGGAGCTACAGTGGCCAATTACGGGACCCTCAGGCAAATTGAAGGGCTGAAAAGCGTGGAGGTTCAAGGAAGGATATGGCAAATGATTGAGGCGGAGAATCACGGCAGCCCGAGCCAAGGATCCGTTTTTATTTGCAATGTGGTATGGCAGAGGAGTGCCAGCGCAGCGTCAATGCCGTGGTATTGGGAGCCAATTGAGACCGGAAACTCGGGATAGTGGTGGAAACTGGGAAGAGGAACTTGCTAGCAAAGCTACAGGGGGATGAGGAGGACCGGAGGGGAAGGGAAGCCCGTGCGGTGAAGAGGGGAAGTAAGGCACAGGTGGTGATGGGAACGAAATGATCACCCCGTTTGGAGTGACTGTGGAGCCCCATCAATTGAGGCGGGCCGGTGGGGCCAACACTGGACACCCAAATCGGGCAGAGCACGAGCGCAGGCACGACTAAAGGTGAGCAGATATATCAGCCTCACCCCTAACTTAAGAGGGTTGATATATCAGCGGACATCTGATATATCAAATCCCCATATACGCCTGGATGGTGGCATAAACACTTTTCACATTCATCTGATATCTGTCCTCTTGGTGGTGGGTGGAAATCGATGTAGGGTGAGAAAGAGTAAAAGTTCTACAAAGCAGAGCCGAGGAGGTGAGCAATGAGCAGTAGAGATTGAGTTCTTTAAGGGAGGCACCTTGCCGTTGATGGATTATTGGAATATTGGATGTTGTGAAAGCCTCGGATAGATCCTTACACGAGTGGGGTGCAAGATCAGAAGAGTAATAAAACCCGGAGACAATTGGACGGATGTTTTATCCTGGGAGTTGTGAACACGAGGACAACAGTTCCAATCCAATACCGTACGGCAAAAAGTAGACAAATGGCAGGTATCGCTGTTTCCTTTTGGCCGGAATTGCATGTATAGTGGCTGCCATGGAAGTGAGAAATAAGGGAGTTTTGCGAAAAAACAAAGAAAAGCAGCAGGACATGTGGAATGGAAGCAAGGTAGCCGTGTAGACACTTCAGGCAGACACTTTTGTGGACCCACTTAGGGTAGTTGTGTATATCTGAGATGACTACCCTAAATGGGTCCCCATCTTGGTGGTAGTGCAGATATGCTCCCAGGCTGTGGGAGCTCCCTTCAGTAGTAATATCTCTGCATGGGACCACCCATCCTTTTTTCGGTGGGAGAACCCTCTTGTTTGGCTGGATGCTCCCAGTATTGTTTTCCATGTCACACCCGACAGGGTGGGAATTTTTGGGATTTGGGGGCCTGTGCAGGGCTGGGTATATAAATATACTGTGTACTTGTCTTTTTATTTACATGACCTGGAATACACTGGTTCTGTACATGCGGGCACAGCCCGGAAAATCTTTCATTTTTTGGGTTGCACACTGCCTATTTGCTACACTGTTTTGTCCCCCCTCCCCCCCACCCTATGGGTATCCTCCCCCCACTCTATGGGTACCCTCCCCTGCACCACGGATTGTGTCTCATGTTTCCACGCCTGTCCGTGTACGCCTGCCTGGCTCTCTGCACCGTAGAATGCATTTTGCCCTTCCCCGCCCCTGTGTCTGCCCTCTGTGCTGTGGAATACATTATACCCTCCTGCCTGGTTCACTGCACTCTTGCCCTCCTCTGTACAGTGTTCCACCGGTCAATGAAACAGCTAAATTGCAGACCTGATATCTACGATTTCGTTCTCTTTCTGAAAACTCTGAGGAGGTAGAACATGTTGTATATCCTGTACTCAAGCTATTTCTCCTCTCCCAGACCCGTTATCAACTATCGGAATTGGTAGAAGGTGCTTTTATGTACTGTACTTGAGTATGATCTGCAATTGAGCCAGGGACCACCAGGGAACGGCTCACAACAGAGTGTTTCATTGATTGGTGGTGTTTCATTGGCCGGTGGAACACTGTAGAGCCAATGCACATTAACCTTCTGCCCAGCTCACTCCACCCCTACACCTGTCCCCCCTGCTGTGGCGTAGAATGTATTCCCTCCCCTGTGGTGCCAATGTATTTTAACCTTCTGCCAAGCTCACTGCACCCCTATACCCGCCTCCGCTGTGGCATAGAATGCATTACCCTCTTCCACCGGGTTCACCACACTCCTACACTCTACACAAAATCAATTTGTTTTAAGAAACCGAAAATTTCCCCCAAGTCTAGTTACTGCCTGGGAACACCCACCGGGATTTTCATGGAACCTCCCTCCTCACAGTTGTAGGAGCTTCCTTGTAATAGTCCTGGGAGCCCCCAACCATATTTTCTAGAAGGCTTGGCACCACCCAGGTAATATACCTGGAAGCTCCCAACAGCCTTTCTGTAATTCCCTGGATGCTCCCAGTTGAACTCGCCAGGTGCTCCCAACTTCCCTCAGTGGGAGCGATGGGAGCTCCCATTGAGAGCTTACAAACCTGGGATCTCCCAACAATTTTTGGCTGGGAGCACCCAACATTCCAATTAAATATACTGGGAGCACCCAGCATCAGTTCAAAGGCATGGGAGCACCCAGCAATATTTGGTGGGAGTGCCAGGGGCTCCCACAATGTCATGGAAGCACCCAGGTCGCAGATAGGAAGCTCCCAACATATTTCCTTAATGCTGGATTACCAAGTAAATGAACAGCGGAACCGCGCATCCAACACCGTTCAATGTCAGTCTTTCCGTTTCAGCTGGGAACAATCCTTTTCTTGCAGAAACCAAATTAAATCAGGAAAAAGCTTGCGGTACAATGAATACTAATTAAGATGATTTCTTGCTCTGACTCCTTGTGATCCTCCCCTGCGTCACATCCACATTCTCATCATTTTCCTTCAAAATATTCATTTTACGCTTCTTGTTTGGTGCTCCTGTTTTAGCAATGACCTCTGTGAATGGATGTTTGCGGTGTGCATTGCCGACACATATCATGGGTCGATGACCAGGACACTCCTCAATATCTTTGGTCTGCTGAACAGAATAGACGTGGTCAACCAAAACCCTGAAGCTGTACAAGCCCAAAAAGCTGTTTGCCACGTCTTTGACATCTGGTTCGACCCGTGAGCGTGACTGTAAACAGGACCTGAGAAACAACATCAACAGAAAATTATTGAACGACTCACCAGTTCTTTTGGCCAACCGGGTCCCCCTTGGTCGTTAGGTAGGATCGTGTTGACTCGTATTCCATGAATTCTCTGGAGAAGCGAGCCCATACAGCGGTAGAGTCACAGACGTAGAAAGTGGGCATCAAGGGGGAAATGAGTGTATGAACAAGTTGGTTGGTGGCTTCTTGAGCCCCGGATCTATTGAAAACATCCTGTCAAGATTTCATTTTCACGAAGATCGGTGTCATGTCTTTGGTCTTGATCATTTCTTGTCGCCAGTTATCCATTACCGTCAAAGTCTCGACAGGTTCGAGACGATACACGGGACCGTGAGACTGACTCCACAGAGCAGACCAAATCTACAATAGATTAAGCATGGGAAGAACATCCAAGGTTAGGGAAAATAAATTGCACCAGCGAACCTGGTCGTAGATCATCCATTCGAAGAATACGGCGAGATTTCATGACATGGAAGGAAATCATCACATTGTGGTCGCAGAAAACCAGAGTCCACTCTGGACGTACAAACACTGCTTGGATGGAAATCAGATGCTCGGACCCTTTGGGGTCATCACTGAATTCCACTGGGATGGGAAAAGCGTGACTCCTGTCCCCGCGGAGAACGGTCGGCTGGCTGACAATGTCATGGTACATGTCAGTTGGCATCCAAAAGCAGTGAGCTTCGAGTCCAAATCCAACGTGGAACAAGAACTATTTTCTGGTTATAATAGAAGGCGCTCTCAGTTGATCATGCTTACCCTGTGTTCTTCTGCAGTGTTCACAATTGCCAAAACAATCTCTTTACCATGGGCACCTTTATCTCGGCACTTCAGTCAACCCTTTTCCCAAGCCCATAGGGTCTAATTGGTTCCAATACATAATGGGTCCAATGGGGGGTAAATTTGGCAGGAGTTCCCACATACAGAGGGAAGGACCACAGCAGCTGTAGGAAGCGTGTGGACTTTCCCATATTGCCAATTTGGATTTCCCACTTTTGATGTGGGAATTCCCAGAGGGTCACGTCGCAGGGACCAAACAAATCACAATACTGCATGCATTTCTGCACATACTGGGCTGCAAATAGGTGAATCTGAAAGCCCTTACATGCCTTAGCCTGTGGTAGGTGCTATGCCCAATAATATCAACATTTATGCTGGCCTCATCAAATGCCCACCCCTGCTCGTATATGGTGGCACTAGTAGCACTGGCCATGTACAGCCTCGCATATAGTCTTTGCAGGTTGTACATGGTCTGTAATAGCCTGCAGGGCACAGATAGGCTTGCAGCTTGGGCCACAGGGGTAGAGGCGGGGGTGTACTGTACCTCGTCCAGGATCATATCTTTGGGACCAATGTGCAATATGCACTAGGGATTCAACATGGCAATACATGCATACCTCAGGGTACATGCATCATACCTCTTCCATGCCACTCCCACTTCTGGTGCTCCATCCATCTGCTCTGTCTTATTGCGGAAAAAAGGAGTTGCTCATGGGATGTCCCATTTCACTGTGGGAATTCCCAGATTAAGGCTCACTTGGGACTTCCCACATGTGCGATGGGAACGACCATGCAGGTATGGTCTTTCCCATTTGCTACCATAAATGGCAGGTATGGTCCTTCCCAGTTGCTACCATAAATGGCAAGTATGGCCATTCCCAGTTGCTACCATAAATAGCAAGTATGGTCGTTCCCAGTTGCTACTATAAATGGCAGGTATGGTCATTCCCATCTGCTACCATAAATGGCAAGTATGGTCATTCCCATTTGCTACCATAAATGGCAAGCATGGTCGTTCCCAGTTGCTACCACCTAGATAATAGGGCAGAATTCATATTTTTGTTTATAAGCCATGGATAGTACTTGCCTAGTGCTCAGAATACAGCCCATGATGGCTTTTGGCTGAGCCTGTGGGCTAGAATGTTATTTGGAAAGAACCTTTGAGTGTACCTGACTGAACCTGCCACTAGTTGAAAGCTCAAAAAAACCAAAGAAAAAATACTGATAACAAGGGTTGAACACAAGACCTCAAGATCAGATTTGACAGCATCCGACAATAGCCATGGTGTATACCACTACACCAGGGGCACAGTACTATTAGGGCCGCTTATGACGCACACATTCTGGCCAAACATCACCCTCACATTATCAGCCATCATTTATTACCGGCTGTGGGAATTTGTTTTGCGTCTTGTGCAACAACCAGGGGCTCTTTCCCCAAACCGTCAATACAGGCAGAGAGCCCTCGGCAATCTCTATAACTTTGATTTTGAACATTTTTTTTAGATACGAACCACCAACTTCCTTTTTTGGCCACTACGCATCCTGCCCAAAAAGGAAATTCCATCGTTTTCCCTACCCCTTGCTCAGAATTCAATCGTTTTGGATGATCTAACTCATTGGGCTGGATGATATTCACCATAGAACATGATGTGAACCATACCCAGAAGCACTACACCACTTTGAGAGGCAGATACTGGGCAAAGTGATACATTCACCTCTTCAGCCTCATATCTTTGTGATATGGCAATACAAGTGTCAGGAAGACATTCCAGCCTGCCAATGGATAATATCAATACATGCTTATCACATTAGATTAGACTCCCAGGCAAAAGAAGCATGTTTTGATGCTAGTTCACCATCCCATCATTGATCTATTGTCAGGGCATGCATCAATCTGGCCTGTCGAAAATCCAAACATAGAACAGTCACCATGTGTAAATAGATGTCTGATAGGTGTTTGCCCACAGAAATGAACCATATACAGAGATTAAGTGTGTCCATGTGTTTCTATGCATTTTCACCTCATTTGCTCTCTCTACCTGGTTCACAAAGGAGGGAACGAGTTCCACAAGTATTCCACTGCTCTTCTCAACATCTGGATCCCAGAACTGTGCCCATATATGGGCTTGAAGCTTCAGAATGTCACATGACATTTATCGCTTATTTGGTGAATAGGGCGCAATCCAGAGCAGTTACTGCAAAGTAAACCCTCAAAATGAAAAGAGACATAATGAAAGATCAATATTCAACTGCATCCCAAGAAATTTGGCCAATTTTCAGGCAAGTGGTATTTCGGAGTGCATGAGTTGAACAGCAGTCTAAAGTGCACTTATTGCATATGGATGAAAACACCCTCTGGCCAAATCTTCACCAAAGTCCTTCAAATAAACTGTAATATTAGTCTTTCATCATGTCTGTTCACTTTTCTGCTGTTTATATTGCGCTATTAGCTCTCCATGGACCCTAGTTCAGCAAAAAAGCGAAAGATGTCACCCGAGATTGTGGATCTTCAAGGACATATATTGGAATGATTCCTGGGTTTCTATGTTTGGCTACCTCATAGTATTCAATTGGAATCCATATCTTACATTGATCAATGGTGGTACAAGTATAATTGGGTGAATAGTCATTCTGAGCATGCTCACTTTTGATGAGGATCTAGCAATGAACAATCGAGCTGATGGCCTCACTTATGTATCCATACAGATGGCATGGGGCCCAGGGCCATAAATACAACAATTTAGTTGACGAGATGTCATCACAATGAAGCCATCATAGTGTGACAGAATGTGGTTAGAATATGGCCTCCTGGATATTCAAGAGCCATTTTACCATATGAGGGGCATGTCCATACCATAGGGATATATTGTAGTAGTGGTTGGATTGTATTTATTGGTCATGTTCCTAAGATATTCATGTTGAGAGGGGGATCAATCACTCTGCCCAGTATCTGCCTCTCAAAGCGGTGTAGTGCTTCTGGGTATGGTTCACATCATGTTTTATGGTGACTATCATCCAGCCCAACGAGTTAGATCATCCAAAACGATTGAATTCTGAGCAAGGGGTAGGGAAAACGATAGAATTTCCTTTTTGGGCAGGATGCGTAGTGGCCAAAAAAGGAAGTTGGTGGTTCGTATCTAAAAATATGCTCAAAATCAAAGTTATAGAGATTGCCAAGGGCTCTTTGACTGTATTGACGGTTTTGGGAAAGAGCCCCTGGTTGTTGCACAAGACACAAAACAAATTCCCATAGCCGGCAATAAATGATGGCTGATAACGTGAGGGTTATGTTTGGCCAGAATGTGGGCGTCATAGGCGTACCTAATAGTACTGGGCCTCTGGTGTAGTGGTATATACTATAACTCTGGTCCGATGCTGACAAATCTGATCCTGAGGTCTTGTGTTCAACCCTTGTTATGAGTATTTTTTTTCTTTGGTTTTTTGAGCTCTCAACTAGTGGTGGGTTCAGTCAGGTACACCCAAAGGTTCTTTCCAAATAACATTCTAACCCACAGGCTTAGCCAACGGCTGTCATGGGCTGTATTTTGAGCACTAGGCAAATACTATCCATGGCTCATAAACAAAAATATGATTTCTGCCCTATTATCTAGGCTTGGGCCAAGAATCTAGCAGATTTTGGGGGCCCTGAGACTTTAGGGACTAGCCATAGTGGGCCCAGTAATTAGGCTGTTATATATTGCTCACAAGGGGAGGGTCGACATTGAGTATTTCCTTTTTAGGCAGAAAGAGTTAGTGTCCCAAAAAGGAACTAACTGGGAAGGACCATACTTGCTATTTATGGTAGCAAATGGGAATGACCATACTTGCCATTTATGGTAGTAAATGGGAATGACCATACCTGCCATTTATGGTAGCAACTGGGAACGACCACCCTTGCTATTTATGGTAGCAACTGGGAACGGCCATACTTGCTATTTATAGTAGCAACTGGGAATGACCATACCTGCATAGCCGTTCCCATTGCACATGTGGGAAGTCCCAAGTGAGCCTTAATCTGGGAATTCCCAGAGTGAAACAGGACATTGTGAGCATTTTTTTTTCGCATTAAGACAGAGCAGATAGATGGAGCACCAGAAGTGGCAATGGCCTAGATGAGGTATGATACACGTACCCCGAGGTATGCATGTGTCGCTATGTTAAATCCCCAGTGTATATTGCACATTGGTCCTAAAGATATGATCCTGGATGAGGTACAGTACACCCTCACATCTACCCCTGTGGCCCAAACTGCAAGCCCAGCTGTGCCCTACAGGCTATTACAGACCATGTACAACCTACAAGGACTATATGCAAGGCTGTACAGTGGTGCTCAAATGTTCTGCACAGGATCGTTTGGGCTCATCTCGGTACGGAATCACTTCAAAAAATCAAGCCCTGGTATGTATATTGAGGCAATAGAAGATTTTCAAGACCATTTACCACATACCATACCTACCTTGTTGTCCCACAATAAATTAAATTCTTGTTTTCTAAAAACCCGAGTCTGTGGATCTGAGTGATATCACAAAATGGTCATGCTAGCCTTAAAGGGCTTGTAAAACGGAGCCTCTTCACCCCTTGGTTCACCTGAATCCATAAGGTTTTGAGCTTGCAATGCCCCCTACAAGATGGCCATTTAGGGCATTTTTGGCTGTTTTTTAGTACTTTTTGAGCAAAACGGTTGCCTTGCACAAGGCATTGTGTGCCCAAATCCCTATCAAGTCGGGTCAGCCAAAAGGTGAATTAGGTCTATTTTACAAGTACTTTCATGCTACTGTCACCATTTTGGGACATCATTTGAACTCGGAGACTTGGTTTTTCAGAAAATGCAAAAATAATTCAGTGTGAGACAACAGTCAAGGTATGGTATATGTCAAACCATTCCAAAAATTTTCAATTTGCTCAAGATCCATGGTGGGATTTTATTTGGAGCAATTCGGTGCACAAACAAGCCCAAACAGCTGCGTGCAAAACATTAGAGCACCACTGTACATGGCCAGTGCTACTAGTGCCACCATATATGAGCAGGGGTGGGCATTTGATGAGGCCAGCATAAATGTTGATATTATTGGGCATAGCACCTACCACAGGCTAAGGCATGTAAGGGCTTTAAGAGTCACCTATTTGCAGCCCAGTATGTGCAGAAATGCATGCAATATTGTGATTTATTTGGTCCCTGTGACGTGACCCTCTGGGAATTCCCACATCAAAAGTGGGAAGCCCAAATTGGCAATATGGGAAAGCCCACACACTTCTTGCAGCTGCTGTGGTCCTTTGCTCTGTATGTGGGAACTCCTGCCAAATTTGACCCCCATAGGACCCATTATGTATTGGAACCAATTAGACCCTATGGAAAAGGGTTGGCTGAAGTGATCTTGGTACCCCTGACGTCATTGGCATCCTCCTCCTCTTCTACATCAGCTGAAGTGTGGCAAGTTGAGCAGTAAAAGCGAGGCTATGATGCTGCAGCATTGGCTGTGGGTTTCATGCCCTTCCCTTTCTTTTTAGGTGGTGCAGCAGGACACGGATGTAGCAATGGTTCAAGATTCGGGTCATTGGGTGGCTAACGTTGATAAGCCAGTAATTGGGTCATGGTTAGATACACGTAATTTTGCATGTTTCTGATCGTGCTCATTGCTGAAACTGTTGTTTCTATGCAACAGTACTGGTTCCTGGTAGCTGTTGGGCGAACCACAGAGAAACGGGTGGATGTTCTAAGGAATTAGAACGTCCATTGGCTAGTCTCGCCCTGAAAACTGTAAGGGAGACGTGCAGCCGAATAATAAGTCAAGGAACTTCTTTTGACTTGTTTCCAACATCTACTTAAGCAACGGAAACGGGTCAAAGGAACAGGAGTTGGCAATGTGTTGTGTTGTGTTGAGACACTAGGGGGAACGCACTTGGTCACGAGTGTTTTGGTTGCCAGAGTTGCCGGTTTCCATCGAATGCGGATACACCGAAACAGGTGGTCGGCTATTCTGTGGATCCGGATCACAACTCTAAAGGTGTTCTAAGGTTCGTTCTCAAGAACCCTTTCTGGGAAACCCTAGAGAAACGGGTATCTACTGAGACCTACAAAGGAGTATTATCAACTTCCGCGCTTGGAACCAAGGGGAGACTTGAGTTGAAGCAGAAACAGGTCGAATGGGGTGCAGTGCCGATCTATCGGTGATCGACACACCCTCTGAATAATACAGGGGTGCTGCTGACGGGTTCCTGCCTCGTAATTGGCAAGGGAACATGGCGTGCTCGCAGTTGGGAACCAATGGGAGGCGACGCTCAGAAGAACAACCGACGGAAACACAGTTAAAGAGGCGGATAAACGGACTTTTGACTCATTGGGATTGTGTTTTGGGCTTTGTAACAGTGTCTTGGCGGTTGTATAAGTATCCGAGGGTGTTTCTACGATGGACACATCATCTTCCCCCGAACTAGTAGGCTATACGCTTGCGCATTGGGTTGATCTGGGATCCTCGGCAAACGCACTCTTATAGAGTAGCACTATTAGTCGAAATCTTAATTGTTTCTGAATCATATATTATTCTGGAAACGCACTTGGGCTTTGCCTGGAAACTGTCTGAACTCTGAAAATCTGTTGGATCTGGGACTCTGTTGAAAGAAACATTATTGTTGTTGTTTGCGGAGCGGGTTTCGAAAGTACCGTCAAGGGAAAACTTTGGAAACGTTGAACTGTCTGGAATTTGACTATACTTGAACATCGCTTATTTCGCGTGTTTCAAGTTAGTTACATACTATTTCCCAGTGTTCATAGAGTCAGTGCTGGGTTCCTGTGCAGCTGGCTAGGCTGTGATCACAGAGTAACGGGTGCAATGAGTGGGAAACCTCTCAAAGTACTGGCTTGTGCTCGCCCCGAAACATGTAGGGGTTTGTGTAGCCTTTAAACACCATAAAGGAACTATCCTGGTTTATTTCTGCTTTTGCATATTGGAAGCAGGGCTGGGATATTGGAAATAAGATGTGCAGAGTTGGTTGGGAATAAGCATTCCAGTCACATGCGGTGCGAGGATATCTCAGAGCCTTATTTCTGTGGCAAACTCGGTATAACCCAAACCTGGAAATAAGGATCAGATGGGCGTAGTCTTGACTGGAATAGTAATTCCTTCGAGACTCAAGAACCCATTCTGGGAAGGGCCATGATATGGGTATCATCCGAAAGCTATAGCTTGGGAATATCCATATCTGAAGGCTGAACTGAAGGGAGACTCAATTCCAAGGTGTTGGAATAGCATTGATCTCTGAACTGTTGGTTAGAAACTGGGCCACTGAGCCATAGGCCTTGGAGGAGATGCTAGGCTGTGCATTGTGGTGCCCTGCTGCGCATTCTATTCCTGGAACCAATGAGAGATGAGGCTGGGGTGGTCTGATTCAGCAGATCAAGGCTACATCGTTGTTCCGAGGTTTTGTGTCATGGGAATAAGGTCATAGAGGTTGGGAACCAATTGGAAACTAGCTTGGAAGGTTTTCCGACGGATAAACGGCTGGATAAACGGGTAAAAGGCCCTATTACTCATAGATATTTAGTGTCACAGTTTGTATAAGTAGTCAGGAGTGTTTTGAGTTGGAGGAGGTCCTACCCCCCAGTTAGTGGGCGCATGCCTGCGATTAGGGGTAGGTCTCATCCCTCTTAAGCATTTCATGCGCAATTGGATTGTACATGGCATGTTGGGTCCTTATTTCTGTCGTATTCCGAGGATCATTCCGGAATAGTGTGGGGTGTGGAAATAAGCTTTGCATTAAGGCAGAGATTGGGGCCGGTGTTGTTGCGCTTGGAATAAGCTTGTTGGGATAGTCTGGGTCTCGGATATGGAATCGTATTGGGTATTGGAATCAGCTATGGAATCAGCTATGGAATCAGCTATGGAATCAGCTATGGAATCGGCACTTGGGAAATAAGCTATGGGATCTCTATCATTTGGAATTGTTTTATCGTCGACCTATCAGAGGTCTCCTGCACGTCGTTGGACGACACCACCACCACCACCACACTCAATACTTGCTATCTCATAAGCTGCGAAGCTTAAACTATCTTATTTCTAATCACTTGATTATCGCTCAGGCCAATTCCTGGTGATATCTTGTGTTCCACCATCTCGGTCTTATTTCTGGATGGTCAATAGAGCGGAATAGTGCGCTTGGAGCACACAATTTCTATAGCTGCGAAGCTTAGCATCCTAGCGGTGTTAGTATTGTTATTCCTCCAATGGAGTGACATACTGCACACCAAGGTCGTTTTGGGCTTATTTCCGAAGCGATAAGTGGCACACCACCTGTTCCATTCTCCTCTCTGAAACAAACCTCTCCCTTCAACCTACTGTTAGGCCCTGTACAAGGGACTACCACTCATCTGGACCTCTGCTCTTGCATCCTCTGATCATCCTATTTCTGATCCCTGTCTTATTTCCGTGGGCGTCACTGCTTATTTCGGAAGGACTTGGGTTATATTTGGGTGATAGTTGGGTTGTTTGAGTGTGGTTCGGAGCACATTGATCAACGTGACTGCTGGCATTGCTCAGAAAGTACCTCTTTAGGGAAAGCTCTGTGAACGTTCTTGGCCTATAAACTAGGGGCCTTACTTGAGTCTATGGGACTACTTTAAACTTGTTTCTCTGTCGCTTGGACACACACACACACACACGCTGCGAAGCTATAAATCTACTTTGTTTGGAAACAATGTTTCCACTGTGTCTAGAAACATGTTCTACGCAGTTTGCTCTACCATCTCTTTGAGATACGAAACCTCTCCCTCCAACCTTTACAAGGCCCTGTACTAGGGGCTGTAACTCGTTGGGATCTTTGGAAACGTGCATATATTGCTGTTTGATTTGTTTGTTGGTTGTTGGAACAGTCTCTGGACTGTTTCTGTGCCGCTCTCGAGTCAAGTGGGGTTATTTGTGTGTTTCTTATATAGGTTCTGAGCACATCAATCAACGTGTATGGTGAATGTCTGCCGGTTGCTGCTAACCCGTGCACAGCATTCGGGATGGGTGACAAAGTGTCCTAAGTACTTAGCACTCATTCACGCCATTGTACACACCGCGCTCACTAGCAAAGTATTCATTGTCATCTTGGTGGTCTCTATGTATCTTTTTCTTGAGGAGCTCATATTCATCCCATTTAATTTTTCTGAGGAACAACCCGATGACACCCTTTTCAGGCATAGTTGGTGTAGTGGAGGAAAAAAAGCGACGAAGGTGAGTGGAGTAAACAAGTTTGAAATCAACAACGTGACCTTGATGATCAACATGCAGCACGTGAATTGGTCAGCTAACGGTACACGACTCAGGCTGCTAGATTATGCCTGAAATGCCAGCAAACTTTACGATGACTAGTGTCAACTACTTTAGCATCCTGGGGCTCATTTTGGCCTATGAGGTACCAGTAAAGTCGGCTTCCATTACCCACAGAATTACTATGCACCCGAGTTAAGGACGGAATTTACAGAGAACAACTAGGCCGATAACTTTGGCCGTGCAGTCCTGCCAGCGGACTTTGAAATGACTATTCTAGCAGTCTAGGGTTCACTTTGACCCATTAGGTACCAGTAAAGTTCACTTTTTACCCACAGAAGTACTGTGCACCCAAGTTAAGGTTGGAATTTACAGAGAACTAGGCAGATAACTTTGGTTACACGGTCCTGCCAGCAGACTTTGAAATCCGCTTCATGAACATTTTTATTCCTAAAGAACAGAAGACATTCTGAGAAAGATGGGGAAAGAAATGAATCCAGGGTAGAGGTGACATGGCTTTCCTTAATTGACAACAGAAACGACCATTGCCAGTAGCTGAACAACAGATATCAACAACCCATTGCGACCAAATAAGGAAATAATGAAACTCGCTGATAATTTCAATGGAGAAAATATTTTGGGAGCTTCCTATCTGCCACCTGGATGCTTCCATGACATCGTGGGAGCTCCCGGTACTCCCACCAAATATTTCTGGGTGCTCCCATCCATTTGGGGTGCTCCCAGTATATTTAATTGGAATGTTGGGTGCTCCCAGCCAAAAATTGGTGGGAGATCCCAGGTTTGTGAGCTCTCAATGGGAGCTCCCATTGCTCCCACTGAGGGAAGTTGGGAGCACCCAGCGAGTTTGACTGGGAGCATCCAGGGAATTACAGAAAGGCTGTTGGGAGCTTCCAGGCATATTACCTGGGCAGTCCAAAGCCCTGTTTGAAATATTCTTGGGGGTTCCCAGGACTAATACAAGGGAGCTCCCATGGCTGTGAGGAGGGAGCTTCCATGCACTCTTGGAAATCTGGGTAGAACTGTGCTTGGGAGAAATTTTCAGTTTCTCAAAAGAAAAAAATCGATTTTGTGTAGAGTGTAAGAGTGTGATGAACCCGGCGGAAGCGAGAAATGCATTTTGTGCCCCAGTAGAGGGGTGCAGTGAGCCAGGCATAAGGGTGAAATGCATTCCATGCCACAGAGGAGGGTGGGGGTTCAGTGAACCCGGTGGAAGGGCAAAAAGCATTCCACGCCTGCAGAGGAGGGTGGGGATGAAGAAGGGTGAAATGTATTCCACAGGGCAGAGGAGGTGGGTGTAGGGGTGCGGTGAGCCAGGTGGAAGGGTGAAATGCATTTCATGCAGGATAGGAGGGTGGGCATAAGGGTGCAGTGAGCCAGGCAGGAGGGTATAATGTATTCCACAGTGCAGAGAGCAGGCATATGGGTACAGCAAGCCAGGGGGAAGGTGAAATGTGTTGTGCAGTGAGCCAGGCAGGCATAGGGGCGTGAAAGGGTGAGACACAATCCATGGTGCAGGGGAGGGCAGTTGTAGGGGGGCAAACAAAATGGTGTAACAAATAGGCAAAGCAAACCAAAAAATGCAAAATTTTCTGGGCTGTGCCTGCATGCATAACGGAATCAGTATGCCCCAGGTATGCTGCAGGTCATGTAAATATGAAGACAAACACACAGTATGTATATATACCCAGCACTGCAGCAAATAGGCCCCGCACAGGCCCCCAAATCCCAAAGAAATCCTGCCCTGGTGGGTGTGTTGTGTGACAATACTGGGAGCATCCAGCCAAACAGGAGGATTCTCCCACAGACAAAAGAATGGGTGGTCCCATGCAGAGATATTACTACTGAAGGGAGCTCCCATGGCCTGGGAGCATATCTGCACTACCACCAAGATGGGGACCCATTTAGGGTAGTCATCTCAGATATACACAACTACCCTAAGTGGGTCCACAAAAGTGTCTGCCTGAAGGCTGGGAGCATACCTGCACTACCACCAAGATGGGGACCGATTTAGGGTAGTCATCTCAGATATACACAACTACCCTAAGTGGGTCCACAAAAGTGTCTGCCTGAAGTGCTGTAGACATGGTGAATCACTGCATTCATTGAGTAAGCGGCAGGCTGAGGGATTTCCAATATACCCAGAAATAAACACTAGCAGATCAGTGCGGCTGGTTTGCTTGGCCTAGACCCATCACAAAACCAAATGGAAGCCATCTCATTGGCTGTTCATCTTCAATCACCTCATTTTCACTCATCTCATTATTCAGCCTGTTTTTCACATGTAAATTGGACTCCAGTACTGTACTATTTCGACCACGTGTTCAGGTGACGGGTGACGGAGGGTTGTGAACTGAACACTTTTGGTATAGGTGACGGTGACAGTGGAATTTTGGGGCACAAATAGGCCTAAAACTAGGGCTGGCAACTGTGCCGTATATGACCACGGCCGTCTTATTACGGCCAGGGTGGTGACAGGGTACT
Organism: Mycena olivaceomarginata; assembly: GCA_029378375.1. Lineage (NCBI taxonomy): Eukaryota > Fungi > Basidiomycota > Agaricomycetes > Agaricales > Mycenaceae > Mycena > Mycena olivaceomarginata. The sequence goes on from JARKIC010001009.1 coordinate 129,206, forward strand.
CCTGCATGTGGTAGGGAGATTGTGGGGCTCCGTGTAGCTGTTACAGCCGTAAAACAGCATAAAAAGACAGTCATGTCACCGCATGGTCCACATGGCTCGCTCCCGTGTCATGTCCGTGCTGCATGCGAAAGTCTGACAAGCTCCACGGCACGGCTCTGTAACCGTATTATGGTGCTGTATTCTGTTGTGGTGGGGGCGGATGGCCGAGACGTGGAAACACAATATCAGGGCATCGGGACCACCCCACTAACAACATTGTTGTTTTTCATTTTTTATTTGGGCTATCACCTATATCAAACCACTTCTTTGTTCTATACCTTCTTTTTATTGTTCTCTCTTTTTGCGACTCACTGACAAACACATTTTATAGATATTTTTATAGGGACCTTACTTCGCGATTGAAAGGCGCTTAGCTGGTGTCTATTGGACATCAAGTCCGAACACCCTCGTCACATGGTCTACCCTCGTAGTCATGAGCAGGGTCTAGCTGTCGCAAACACAAGGCAAGCCCCAAGCTTCTATTGGGCACCCATCCATCCATCTTTCGTTCAGTATCCCTGGTGATATTCCCGGGTGTCTTCATTTTAGATTGGTAAAAAGGGATAATTTTATTAGATTTTACTGATAAATGTTGCGTACCTTTTCTTTTACAGGGAACCAAACGGCCGGTGTATTCAGAGACCCAGGGATTGTAGGCCATGTGAGGAGGAGTGTCATGTGGGCCGGCACTGGAACCGTTGGTGGGCGGTTCCCTCGCCTCCTTCGCTTCCTTAGGCTGAGTCATTGTCAACAAGACATACCCTGGGTGGATGGATAAAATGGTTGGGAGGGACCCTGAATATTGCCTTGACATGGGCTAGCCACTATATTGTTTATATGTAGTGCAGCTCCGGCGGCCTTTGAGTATGGGCGCGTCGGGTGATGTGTTATGTAATTTGTTTACGGATCAATGCCAGCACCTTCTTGCTTGCCTCTTGCCACCACAGCGGGTGCACGGACATCTTCAAGATGAGTCAACACATTGACCTATCATTTCATTTCGATCTCAATCTTGTATTCCCACACCTGGGACTTCTCTTGGGCTCAATATCAGCTGGATTTGCTCCAGCTGTCAACTCTTTTTATAGTTGTGCTTTGCGCAGACTATTCACTCGTGATTTGTACAGAGAATTCAACAACCTTCTATCCTACTCCAAAATTGGACACTGTATACGCACCTGGGTACAGAACACCTACGTTCTGGACCTATGACCGTTACTGTCTTAACGACTGTGATTTGCCTACAAATCCATGGGCATATAATGTTACCTTGCTCAGACAATTTCCGTTTACTACGTACTTCTTCATTATATGTATGCCTCACCGCTACACCACATAATGGACTCTTGGGCACTCTACATACATACAAACCCCACCCACTTCGTATCCCCACTGCAAACCAAGCTTAGGGTAGTTCCTTCTGCTTCACCGTGCTTCACGGTTATGGTTGCCAGCCTACTAAAAACGCGAAAATTTCTAGTCCGGCATTCACTGGACTACTAAATATGGGAACTTTCCTATGATTGCCGAGAAATGAACACTTTGGCCAGTGAACACCTTAGGTGACGGTGACAACCCTGTGAACACTTGGTTGAAATACTACAGTAGTATAAAAGGGAGTGCAGAGTGGACTAGAGCCTCAGATTATTACACCCTGACTTTGTACAAAGTTGATGCAGGTGGTCTCAGGTTGCTAGTGTATATTGTAACACACTTCACAATCAGTAGTCTTTATTGGAATCAATACTGTTGACTCTGGACATGTTGAGTTGTTAAATTGAGGTTCTGGTTGTTGGTTCGAGGAGCCTTCATGTATAATATCAAAGGGTGTTCTCTTCGAGACCCAACTGTAGTTGTGCTAGCAGCTTTGCCTTCACCCCAATGTTGACAGAAGTGCTGTCATAGTGTGTTGGATTGCCTGTTAGGTGACTGTGTGTTGACTTGAGGCTACCAAGTAGAAGACAGACGTACCAAGCATCTGGGCCTTATGTATATACCTGTGCCACTGAAGTTCTATTGTAGTTCATCTGATACCTCGACAGGAGTGGTATGCAGATAATCTAAAGTATATAATGGCAGGGCCCAGAGGGCATATGTATTAAAGTGTAACCCTATCTGTGCATCCGGATGTGACATTTGGCAAAGACTGTTCTATACTTGTATGGCTGGTTATTCATTTTGGGCTTGTAAATCATTCTGAATACTATGACATCTATTTAAATGGCCAAATTGAGTGCATTAAACTTTATTTGAACAAAGCTTTTGTAAGTGGTTTAACTGGCACATTCTACCATCTTAGAATGATACAACCAAGGGGTCTCAACAGACCCTCCCTTCTGGATCCTAGGTTTCTCAGAAATAGATGAAAGCAGATGAACATCACCTACCAAAGTACCTATACTTAGTTATGATTGAAATTTTCAAACATGCTGCTGGGTTCATGTGTTGAAATCTTCAAGGTCTTTTCAAGTCTTTTTCATTGTCTTCATTTTTGTCACCATGGACTTAGGATCTCAATTTGTCTGACAAGGTTATCCCCCATGCCACTAAATTTCCCCTGTAGCTCACATGAGAGCTTGTAAGGATTGCACCTCAGTGTTGGTGCTGAAGTCCGGATTACTGCAGCTCTGCAGATAGCAGCAGCAATAGCAGTGTTACTTTGCCATACTACGATCCTCCCGAGCCCAAGCTGGAGCGCAAATGTTTCATCCCTCACTCGCTCAAGCTTCCAGAGCTAAGCAACGAGACCGCAACATTCGAGGAGTATGAGGCAGCAACCAGCAAAAATCACAGGATCTGAGAACAGCACGAGAAGGAGGATACGGCCTGCTTCTGCCAGCTCAAGACAGACAACACCACTGCCCTTCAGAAATGGGTAGCCAGGGCCACCGATTTTCGGCGCTAACTCCCTATCGTCTGTGCTCGCCAAATCGAGACCCTAGTGTTGCACCGGCGGATCACGAGAAGATCATCGACCAAATTGAATGTGAAGGGAACATGGTGGGGGAGTACATATATTATCATGTGAAACACACCTTATCGCTCTCCAGAGGTCGTTGCACGGGTTCTTTGCATATCCCTGCTGCCTCTGGCACGTCAGCGTCTATGGTGGCGCCTCCTCTAATCGAGGCCACATAGATTTCGACGGTGTGCCGATGCTGCCCATCATGGTGTTTTCGGAAGGGGAACCGGCTTCTGGAGAAGATCATCCATCGGGGGTTACATGTGTGAGCCTGCCCAGGAAGGGGAAGGTGAAAGCAGCCGCTTTGGGGGTGGATCGGGAGTTTCAGGAAGGGCCCACCGCTATCTCCTCCGCTCGTGTCGCTCCAGGCACCGCCCTCTCTGCCAAGACCAAGGGAACGAAAGTGGGGGCTATTCTGGTTGGGGGATCATCAAGAGCCGTGTTGGGCGCCCCCAATGTCGGAGAAGGTCCCAAAGCCGGATTGTCCCAGGTCGGGGACAAGACACCTCATGGTCCCGAAGCCAGGCACACCACCCATAATCCCTTTGACCGCTCCCCCTTCCAGCAAGAAGTCATTATGAATGCGAACAGAACAAAGCCAGTTGTCTCCCATGGCTGGTGTTTGGACCCATTGAACCCGCACTTCCTCGGAAGTGCGCCTGGCACCGTACAGTATCATTGTGTCGCAGGTCCCCACCATTGTCATTGTAACCCGGACCATGGTAGGTGTTCATCTGTCTTTTCGTGTTAAAGACTAACCCCTTCCATGCTTTCCAGGGGTGCAAGGAATGCCACGAAACCGAGACCAGTTGTGTGCACATCCAGAACACTGGTAGCCAATTAATAAGTCAAGGAACTTTGTTTGACTTGTTTCCAACATCCACTCAAACAACAGAAACAGGCCAAGGGAACGGGAGTTAAGCATTGTGTCATGTTGTGTTGAGACACTACAGAGACGCGCTGGGTCACAAGTGTTTCGGTTGCTAGAGTTGCCGGTTTCCATCGAATGCGGATACACTGAAACAGGTGGTCGGCTATTCCGAGGATCTGGATCACAACTCTAAAGGCATTTTAAGGTTCTTTCTCAAGAACCCTTTCTGGGAAATACGTCAGAAATGGGTATCAATGGGTATCTCCCGAGACCTACAAAGAAGTATTGTCAAGTTCCGCACTTGTAACAGAGGGGAGAGTTGAGTTGAAGCAGAAACAGGTCGAACGAATGCAGTGCCGATCTATCAGTGATCAACACACTCTCTGAATAATACAGGGATGCTGCTGATGGGTTCCCACCTCGTAATTGGCAAGGGAACATGGTGTGCTCACACTTGGGAACCAATGGGAGGGGACAGTCAAAGAACAACCAATGGAAGCATGGTTAAGGAGGCAGATAAACGGACATTTGACTCACTGGGATTGTGTTTTGGGCTTTGTAATTGTGTCTTGGCAGTTGTATAAGTATCTGGAGGTGTTTCTACAGTGGACACAGCATCATCCCCCGAACCAGTAGGCTATACGCTTGCACATTGGGTTGATCTGGGATCCTTGGCAGACGCACTCTTATAGAGTGGCATTATTAGTTGAAATCTTATTTGTTTCTGAATCATATATTATTCTGGAAATGCACTTGTGCTCTGCCTGGAAACTGTTAAGGACTCCATGAATCTGTTGGAACTGGGACTCTGTTGGAGAAACATTATTGTTGTTGTTGTTGCGGAGTGGGTTTCAGAAAGTACCATCTAGGGAAAACTTTGGAAACATGACTGCTGTGCACTGCTCAGAAAGTACCTCTTCAGGGAAAGCTCTGTGAACACCCTTGGCCTATAAACTAGGGGCCTTACTTGAGTCTATGAGACTACTTTAAACTTGTTTCTCTGTCACTTGAACACACACACACACTGTGAAGCTATAAATCTACCTCTTGCTTGGAAACAATGTTTCCACTGTGTCTAGAAACATGTTTACTCGCACCTTGCTCATCCACCTCTCACTGAGACATGAACCCTCTCCCTACAACCTTTACAAGGCCCTGTACTAGGGGCTGTAACTTGTCAGGATCTTGGAAACGTGCAGATATTGCCATTTGATTTGTTTGTTGGTTGTTTCTGGCAGTCTCAGAGCTGTTTCTACATTGACTGCGAGTCAAGTGGGTTTATTTGTGTGTTTCTTGTATAGGTTCTGAGCACCTCAATCAGTACGCAGTTCAGGGATAATGAATACCAGCTTCCACTGGCTGCCGTGCCGGACTCCAATGCCACGGTGACACTCTTGACACACATGGTTGAAGCCATCATGGACTGCATCTCTCTTGGTGTGCATGGGTTTGGGGGATCGTTTTGCCAGCGTGTCATGCAAGTGTTATATCCTGAGTGTTGTGTTCATCTCCCTGAGAAGTTTGAGGTGGGGGATCAGTGCATCAACCACGACGGGTCTGTCGCCCCGGAAGCTGTTTGCGCACCTCCATTGCATCCACCGATTCTTCCTCCTGGTGGGGAGCTTTCCAGGTTTCCCTCATCATACCATTTCGGCAGCAATGCATGTGCTCAACTGGGAGAATGGTACCTGGGGGGTGTCACAGTTTGACACACCAATGGAAAGATCACCGGCCCTATTGCTGCGGGAGGTTTCGATGCCTCGGAGGACAACTCGCCTCACAAGGAGACTTCTTCGTCAGGTATGTACATTTTTAACGCATTTCGGGCAAGGGGTTCTGACTTCTTTTCTTGCAGGGGCTAGGCGCGCAAGTGCCTGTGGGAGCCTCCCTCCCATCGACGAGGAGATGTGCAACCTGACACCTCCGCCTTCCGCAGCGATCACGTCAGTCCTGAGCACACCTCCCAACTCCTCGCACATGTTGTTCACCAGTGTCAGGAGCTCGGCGACTTTTGCCCCCCTGTGGTTTGCTCCCCCAGGGGAAGGGGATGCGAGGCCACAAAGTGGCTGAGCAGCCGCTTGTGATAGATTAAAACCAGAGTTTAAAAGGCTTGGACAGACACACATAATTTTATAAAGAGGGTGACAAGTGCTCGCTGGCGCTTTGCGCCCGCCCCCACTTGCTGGAGTAACTAAAATAAGAACGTTGATCCGAGCTGCCGGAATGATAGATTAAAAGCGGAGTTTGAAAAGGTTAAGAATGGATAATTTTATAAAGAGGGTGATTTTTTACGGAGACCTGGAACCTAAACTGGTCCCATAAATACCTACTATATGCGCTGACCGTAAGCACACTCTGCACAACATTAACAAATATTAATGATGAATATTACGAAGGCTTGAACGTTGAAGTCGGTATTTCATATTAGATCGAAGATTTTTGGGTTCGGATTATCTACTGGTGTATTACATGGTGTATTAGTAGTCCCACTGCAAATATCACTTCTTTACTGTCCAATTCGGTTCGAAGACTGTACATTTGCCACACAATTGTGAGCAATTGTCGCACATTTGTTGAGAAAGTTCCGACATTTTTTAGCCACTGAAAGATTCTAGCATTCTCACATTTTTCAACATTTTCCAGAGAATGTTGAAGATTTTGGGCACCTGTTTGAAATAACGGAGAAATCCTAATAGAGGATTTTCCTGATGACGTGGCAAGAGAGACAGCGCAGCTTGGCTGCGAAGGCATGAACACGCGTGGTGTTTCTCCTCCGTCTTCCCTTCCTCTCACCGCATTATCCCTCCTCCTCTCATGAAAGCCTCCTGATCTGTGGGGCAGCGCGAGATCGACCATCTGCACCTCCCACTACGCCCACCACAGACGCAAGCGATGCACAACGGCGGACCGCCGGCCCCTGAAAACACGCCGTCGGCGTGCTGCACGGGAAGAATCGGCCGAGGGTGCGTCCCCAGCTCGCCAGCGGCACGCCCGTGCCGGAGAGAACGGTCGAGAGGGTGCGGGATGGCGAGTGTCGAAGCCGGAAGGATGTGTTGGGTGCGCAGCCATGTCCGCCTGAGGACGACGAGCGATAGAGGGGACTGCGTCGTCCGGGAACTGTAGTTTTCATATGCAAATCAAAGACGAAGTGAATATTCACCACGACCAAAACATGAACGCGCACGGCCTCGCCCCATCCCAATTCCCGCCTCCCCTCCTCCATCCCACTCTCGACCTGCGTGCGCGCTGTAATTATGAGCGCCTCTTGAAGTCGAAGTCGAAGTCGCAGCTGCCAGCGAAAACAAGGAAGTAGATGACGACGACGGGAACGGACGTCCCGTCCCGAGGGCGAGCACCGTGCACGTATAAATTCTACGGAAAAGATTTCAGCATATAGAAACGAGGAAGAAGAGATGAGGAAACAAATGTACGGTGTCCCCAGCTCGCGCCCGTCTCGTGCCCCGTCCTCCTTTGCCTTCCTAGGCTTCGGTGATTACAGCTGCATTCGCCTCGCCGAAACTCCACAGTCAAACCTCGTCTTTCCAGAACAGTCGTCCGCGGAGAAGGCGCTGCAGCAACCCGAAGGGATCCTGCGGAGGGGACGCGCCGCGTGAGGGCTGGAACGGGGAGAAGTACATAAGGTTGGACACGGGTCGCGGGTACACCCGCGGGTTTGTACCCGCGGGTGTGGGCGGGTACGGGTACGGGTCGTGATTTCAGACCCGTGCTCAACCCGCGTACCCGACCCGTGTACCCGCGGGTTTTTGAGCTCCAAATTTTTTTTTTTTTTGCCAGACATAAGCAGGCAGAAAAATTCGCATCCGGATGCGATCCGACTACCGATCTTGCTGAGCGGCCGTCATCATGAGCTTGACTCCTTGGCATCTGCCACAATCTGGCCACTGACCCTGCTCGAGAAATTGACCGACCATCACCATCTTCTACTTGGATTATGTCTTCCGTCCACCGATCCTGCACAAGAAATTGTCTCACCCGACATCCGCCACCCTCTGGCCACCGACCTTGCTCGAGAAATGGTCCGACCGCCACTTGGATTGTGTCCGACCCTGCGCGAGAAAATTTCTGACCCAACCTAATCGTGCCCGTACCCTGATTTGAGCCCCAATTATTATCTTCCGCTGTCCACCAACCCTGCGTGATTTACTGACCCGATCCAAGCACACGAAATCAGCGCCCAAGAAGATCACACGCGCTAACACGCGACGCACCTCAGATACACCCACTTCGCTCCTCCACCCGTCTTCTCAGCAGTGCACGACGAGCGCCTGCTTCCAGGAAAATGCATTATGAGAGGACTGGAGTGGGATTGGGAAAGCCGCTTTCGAGGCATAGGGGTATCCAGGCGGGGTCGGAGATCGCCGCGGCAGCGACGGACGATGGCACCGCCACGCAGTGCCAAATAAACGTGTCGGACCGGAGGCGCGGTGGGGCGGGAAGGCGGCAGCGTCGGGGGGATCGGAATTATCGGGCGTCAGGAGCGGCGGCCCGATTGAGGAAACCTGAGCCGAATTTGCTCCGCAGGGAGCACGTGCGGCAGGACGAGAGCGTCGGGAGCATCGGGAAACGCCGGGCGGGCTGCCAGTAAGTTGGAGGACGTCAGGAATAATCGGATAAGACACTTGATGCCGTTAAAGTTTGCGCGGGGCGACCAAGTAGTTGACTTAGGCAGCGGGCCGGAGCGGCCGAAAACACCCCACTTTGGGTGCAATATCTTAAGCTTGCGATGGAAAGGTGGGTGCAAAATTGAATGGATACCCTGAGCCCTGGTTTACAGCGGAACATTCGAAACAGGCGTTACGGAGTTCATGAGTGTAATGATAGTTGACCCTGTGGCAGAATATATTTATGTGCTATCTGAGTCCATCTGATGGGTTCTAACCGTTAATATTCACAAATGAAAGATTGAGCCATTTCCCCGAAGTTTGGCACCCTATAATTAGGAAACGTTGCATGTGGCCGCAACGTGCTAGCTGTGGTCTGTCAGTGAGCTGTCAGTCACCTCTTGTTCTTTCCCCTCCACATCTCCTGCTCTGCATATGCAAGATCCATGCTCTACCAATTGACATGAGCAATACAACATCTCACCAGGCTAGCAACGGTGTGTTACAAAATTGATAAGCCAACATTATCACTTATCTTTCTGGGCGGCGGTGGCAAAGGTGGAGAAGGAGGCATACAAGGGGGAGTTGGGGCCATGACCTCTTATGATATCGAGACTAAAGAATTTATCATGTATGTTGATTCATCCTGTCTCAGTCACTGGTTCTCAATAACAGTAGTGGCACTGCACCTGATGGTGTCAACACCATAGTCCATGGGATTGATGGTACCAAAGAGATCCTAGCAAGTCTCAAATGTGTGGCAGCACACTATAATGCTGTCAACACACCTAACAAATGCATGGATGGTACACGAGTTGACATCATCAAGGACATTATTGCACGGTTGACCAGCCCTAGTGATACAACCCGTGTGGTCATGCTGAGTGGGGGTGCGGGATCTGGCAAATCCACAATTGCAAAAACAGTGGCAGCTATCTTGGCAGAGGAGCAAATGACTCTTGCAGCATCTTTGTTCTTTTCCCATGACTACACAGACCGCAAGGAGATAAATCACCTTGCTACAACACTTGCCATGCAGCTTGCAGATTATAGTCCTGACTTTCAGGCCCATCTCATCAAATTACTAAAGGAAGATTGTACTGGCATTTGCAAGGCAGAACCACGCCTGCAGTTCCAGAAGCTGGTTGTAGAAATTCTTGGGAAGCTGCCTCCCAGTTCAAAGCCCTGGGTGATCTGTCTTGATGCTCTGGATGAATGTGGAAAGGACCATGGCCAGATTTTCTTGCGGTGGCTATCAGATAGCATGGCTCAGATCCCAGCCCATGTCCAATTCTTTCTGACTGGACGCCCTGAAGTTCCTTCTTATCTGAAATTTGATAAACTTCTGTCTTTGATGCATAGGATCGTCCTTGATGAAATTGAACCCGTTATGGTTCAACGTGACATCCGCCTCTATGTTGAGCAATCACTTGATGGGGCCAACTGGATTACACACCATCCCTGGAAAATTCAGAGTCAGCACACAGAAGAAATCACAACTCGTGCAAATGGACTCTTTGTTTTTGCAGCTACAGCTGTTCGTTATGTTCTTGCCGGACTGCCACATACACCCCCTCAAGAATCTGTTGATGACCTCCTGGATGGTGAAGCTCTCATTGATCTGTATGATCTATACCTCCGGATCATGAACTATGCCATCCCAATAGCTGTCCCAGGAAAACAGCATGTACAAAGCTACTGCAATCGTGCCATGAAGATTCTGAGTACAATTTTGCTCCTCCTGGAACCTTTGGATTCCCAGAGTCTGGCAGAGTTACTTGAACTGGATAAAACAGTTCTTCTAGAGACAATGCTCCCTCTAAGTTCTGTAATCCATGTTTCTGATACTCCAGGAGCAGTGATCAGAATAATACATGTCTCGTTTAGGGAGTTTATGATGTCTTATGTTTATAAGACCCGGCCTGAAATCTTATGTGGCACAGACAATCAACAGGATGCCTTGGTGTCAGCTCTTATGAAGGTGCTGGACAGGCAACTGAGATTCAATATCTGTGATCTACCAACTTCATACTTGCGAAACATTGACATGCCAGATTTCTGGTGGCGACTCGACAACTACATCCCATTGCATCTCCGATATGCTGCTCAATTTTGGGTGGATCATCTAGTGGAGATAGCCTATGGTTCATGGCGTGGCCTAAGAGTGCAGAACTTGCTGTTCAAAAAGTTTCTGTTTTGGCTGGAGTTGTTGAGTTTACTTGGGATTGTGGGCTATGGACAGCAGGCTCTAGCTAAATTGATATTTTGGGCAAATGAGGTATGTTTAGGAATGATGTTATGAGATATTATGAGGACTGAAGATCATTAGAGCACACCCCTTCTCGAATTTGTGACTGATGCCAAAAGATTTGTTTCCTTCTTTCGGGAAGCAATCAGTCAAAGTGCTCCCCACATTTATCTATCAGCACTGGCCTTGGCACCAGAGGAGTCTGAAATCCATAAAAGATTCTCCGATGAATTCCCACAATTAGTAACAATTACAAGAGGGAGGATGAAAGAGTGGCCAGATACAATTGCTGTACTAGAGGGGCACACCAATTTGGTCACCTCAGTTACCTTCTCACCTGATGGCAAGAGAATTGTGTCTGGCTCCAATGACAAAACTGTGCGCATTTGGGATGCAGAGACAGGAGCTGCACTCAGGGAGCCACTAGAGGGGCACACCAATTTGGTCACCTCAGTTGCATTCTCACCTGATGGCAAGAGAATTGTGTCTGGCTCCAATGACAACACTGTGTGCATTTGGGATGCAGAGTATGGAGCTGTACTCAGGGAGCCACTGGAAGGGCACACTGATTATGTGCGCTCAGTTGCATTCTCACCTGATGGCAAGAAAATTGTCTCGGGCTCCTACGATAACACTGTGCGCATTTGGGATGCAGAGTCTGGAGTTGCACTCGGGAAGCCACTGGAGGGGCATACTGATTATGTGCGCTCAGTCGCATTCTCACCTGATAGCAAGAGAGTTGTGTCTGGCTCCAATGACAACACAGTGCAGATTTGGGATGCAGAGTCTGGAGCTCCACTCAGGGAGCCACTGGAGGGGCACATGGATTGGGTCACCTCAGTTGCATTCTCACCTGATGGCAAGAAAATTGTGTCTGGCTCCAGTGACAAAACTGTGCGCATGTGGGATGCAGAGTCTGGAGCTGCACTCCATGAGCCATTGAAGGGACATCAAAATTGGGTCACTGCAGTCACCTTCTCACCCAGTGGCAAGAGAATTGTGTCTGGCTCCAATGACAGAACTGTGTGCATTTGGGATGCAGAGTCTGGAGCTGTAGTCTGGAAGCCACTGGAGGGATACATGGCTCGGGTCACCTCAGTTGCCTTCTCACCTGATGGCAAGAGAATTGTGTCTGGCTGTGATGACAAAACTGTGCGCATTTTGGATGCAGAGTCTGGAGCTGCACCCAGGGAGCCACTGGAAGGGCACACTGATTATGTGTGCTCAGTTGCCTTCTCACCTGATGGCAAGAGAATTGTGTCTGGCTCCAATGACAAAACTGTGCGCATTTGGGATGCAGAGTCAGGAGCTGCACTCTGGGAGCCACTGGAGGGACACAAGAAGTGGGTCACCTCAGTCGCATTTTCACCTGATGGCAAGAGAATTGTGTCTGGCTCCAATGACAACACGGTACGGATTTGGGATGCACAGTCTGGAGCTGCACTCAGGGAGCCACTAGAGGGGCACACACATTCAGTCACCTCAGTTGCATTCTCACCCAATGGCAAGAGAATTGTGTCTGGCTCCCGAAAAACTGTGCACATTTGGGATGCAGAGTCTGGAGCTGCAGTCAGGAAGCCACTGCAGGGGCACATGGATTGGGTCACCTCAGTTGCCTTCTCACCCAATGGCAAGAGAATTGTGTCTGGCTCTTGGGACAAAACTGTGGGCATTTGGAATGCAGAGACAGGAGCTGCACTCTGGAAGCCACTGCAGGGACATATGCATTGGGTCACCTCAGTTGCCTTCTCACCTGATGGCAAGAGAATTGTGTCTGGCTCCAATGACAACACTGTGCGCATTTGGGATGCAGAGTGTGGAGCTGCACTCGGGGAGCCACTAGAGGGGCACACCAATTATGTGCGCTCAGTTGCATTCTCACCCGATGGCAAGCAAATTGTCTCTGGCTCCTATGACAACACTGTGCGCATTTGGGATGTAGAGTCTGGAGCTGCACTCTGGAACCCACTGGATGGGCACACCAATTCTGTCACCTCAGTTGCCTTCTCACCTGATGGCAAGAGAATTGTGTCTGGCTCTCAGGACAGAACTGTGCGCATTTGGGAGGCAGAGCCTGGAGCTGCACTCAGGGAGCTACTGGAGGGGCACACCAATTTGGCCACATTCTTACTGGATGGCAGGTCTATTCTCTCTGATTCCACTGATTGCACTGTTTGTCCCTGGAATGTTCATGATGTTGCCAACCACTCATCTTTGCAACACCTCAGCTCTGGGAGTGGATTGACTTTACACAATGTGAGTTCCTCTTCTATGTATATTTTTGCTATGGATTGATATTTTATTCCAGTTTTTTCACCTGAACTCCCCTTCTGCACCTTGGCATTGGCAAATCCACAATGGTTGGATCTCTTGTCTCCCCTCAGAACTCCTTTTTTGGCTCCCTATGCCTATTAGAGCTGGACTGTTGCCTCCACGCAACACACTTGTTATTGGTCAAGAACTGACCTTGCTGTCATATGACAAGTTTGTATGTGGCACAAACTGGACAAAGTGTTATGCCCAAAACCCTTGATAAATCATAAACATTTTGAACATGGTTACAAGTCAAAAAAAAAATTCGCTCATGGCCCACCCCTATTTCGGTTACCTCTGATCAGTACCGATAAAGCTCAGATAAATGTCATCACATTTTATCAAATGCCATCAAATAAGTCCTCATTGCTCGCCATTTTCAAAGTTTGAAGAACTGTTGACTCTACAGAAGTAACTAGAACTTATAATGTATCTAAAGTGGCTAATAGTCGATCCAAAGCAAGTTATTCTCCTCCTTCAAAGCCTCAAGATGGCACAGGAACAACTTGTAAAGTGTAATAACATAAATAAGGAAGTCAGTGGACAACCTGATCTCCCACGCCAGCTGCAAAAGTGCTTCTGTAGTCTGGATATCAGGGTAGCATAAGGCATTTTCACTGTACGTACCATATATGGTACAGAGGTTTTGTTCCATAATATGGCATGGCATGGCTACAGTATGTTAAATAAAAGATGACCTGATCGCCAAATGGTACATGGTAATTATGGCTGTATACGGCTATGGTACACAGTGTTCCAGTTAACACTTAATGCTTGAGTTAAATTAAGGCTTAAATTGCCCTTAATATTAAGCCTTATCTTGCTGGTCAGGCAAGTCAGGAGTTAATTAAGGCCTACTGATGTAAGATCACCTGGAACTATGCAAGCAGTGAACTCAACTTTGCCACCAGGCCTGAACAGCACTTCCTTCCTCCTTTCATTCCACATGTATATCTATGTTCACCTGGAATTCCCCTGGAAACTATCCTTAATTCTTATGCCCTCTGGGCATTTCTCATTCCATTTGATGTAACCGCAACTCTATATAATGTAGGTAGTTCAAACACGAATAACAACCAAGTTTTACCCTCACATTTCAAATTACATTGCCAGCCACACATAGACAATCAGCACCATGCCTCCATCCAAGGGCACCACCTGGAAGCGCATCATGCAAGACATTCACCTGTGAGATACTCTTAATGTAATTGGCACAAGAGCACTTACCCAAAGAACCTGATGATGGCAAATTAGAAATGATTATGATGGGAACTAGTGCATCTTTGTACAGCTTCTAAAATTGTGGCAAAAAATATTTTTGAGGCCTTAATATGCCACCCTTAATAACATCTTAATTAAGAGTTAAGGCCTTAAGAAAAATCTCGGCCATTAATAACCCCTTAACATGGAACACTGATGTACAGCACCAAAGGGTGTAATCAAAATAAAGCTAAGAAAGTGAGTTTTATCATTACACACCTTCAAGAAGTACATGGGGTTTTGTCATGAATCACCTGGGTTCTATTTTTTGTGCGACGTGTCTGTACGGATACAGATGCATCTTAGCAGCATGGGACTCTCATGACGCCACCACGTGACCTTCTCACAGTTGAAACCTGACCATGGATTCTAAAGCCACAGACTTAGGGTAGTCTGCGCCACAGGATACAGAAGACATTAGGGACTAGGAACCTGTACAAATGGATCCTAGTCCCCAGCACCACGGCTGACACAGAAGCATACACAAAGTACATGACTGGTTGCAAACCGATCAGGGTTTGAACCACTGGAGACAATGGCATTAAGGATTAGGAAACCCAAACATCGGGTCTCCTAAGTCCTCCAACGCCATGGAAATGGACACAGAGGAGTCCAGGAGTATCAGAATTAACACTCCTTAATGCTGCAGTACAGGACCTGATTGTGATTGACTGCAATCATTTTAATTTATTCGAAGCCTGTATAAGCTCAGTAGAATCTCCATGTATAGTAGATTCTACCTCGTCTAATCTCAGGCTTCTACCTTGGCTTGACATAGGCATTGTCTCCACTCTGCCCCCACTTCCTATCCACCGTATTATGGGTTGCATCCACACCCCGGGTTTTATACCTGAGTGGATATCACACCCTCTTCAACTCATTCCAGGTTCCGCCTCGCATCCTGACCTATGATATACGGTCTCCTAGGGAGGACACCATATGGTTGGTCCTACTGCTCGGGGAACACACGAGCTATTAGCATATATCAGGTTTATACTGCTTGGGGTTCTCGCTGGTGATAAGCCAGGAATGGGCCATGGTTATATACACGTAATTTTGCGTGTTTCTGATCGTGCTCATTGCTGAAACTGTTGTTCTATGTAACAGTACTGGTTCCTGGTAGCTGTTGGGCGAACCACGGAGAAACGGGTGGACGTTCTAAGGAATTAGAATGTCCATTGGCTAGTCTCACCCTGAAAACTGTAAGGGAAACGTGCAGTCAATTAATAAGTCAAGGAACTTCTTTTGACTTGTTTCCAACATCCACTTGAACAACGGAAACGGGTCAAGGGAACGGGAGTTGGCAATGTGTTGTGTTGTGTTGAGACGCTAAGGGAGACGCGCTTGGTCACGAGTGTTTCAGTTGCCAGAGTTGCCGGTTTCAATCGAATGCGGATACACCGAAACAGGTGGTCGGCTATTCTGAGGATCCGGATCACAACTCTAAAGGTGTTCCAAAGTTCGTTCTCAAGAACCCATTCTGGGAAACCCTAGAGAAACGGGTATCTACCAAGACCTACAAAGGAGTATTATCAACTTCCATGCTTGGAACCTAGGGGAGAGTTGAGTTGAAGCAGAAACAGGTTGAACACATGCAGTGCCAATCTATCGGTGATCGACACACCCTCTGAATAACACAGGGGTTCTGACGGGTTCCTGCCTCGTAATTGGCAAGGGAACATGGCGTGCTCGCAGTGGGGAACCAATGGGAGGCGACGCTCGGAAGAACAACCGATGGAAACACGGTTAAAGAGGCGGATATAACGGACATTTGACTCATTGGGATTGTGTTTTGGGCTTTGTAACAGTGTCTTGGCGGTTGTATAAGTATCCGAGGGTGTTTCTACGGTGGACACAGCATCTTCCCCTAAACTAGTAGGCTATACGCTTGCGCATTGGGTTGATCTGGGATCCTCGGTGAACGCACTCTCATAGAGTAGCACTATTAGTCGAAATCTAATTGTTTCTGAATCATATATTATGCTGGAAACGCACTTGGGCTTTGCCTGGAAACTGTTAGGAACTCTGTGAATCTGTTTGAACTGAGACTCTGTTGAAAGGAACATTATTGTTGTTGTTTGCGGAGCGGGTTTCAGAAAGTACCGTCAAGGGAAAACTTTGGAAATGTGACTGCTGTGTGCTGCTCAGAAAGTACCTTTTAGGGAAAACTCTGTGAACACTCTTGGCCTATAAACTAGGGGCCTTACTTGAGTCTACGGGACTACTTTAAACTTGTTTCTCTGTGCTTGGACACACACACACGCTGCGAAGCTATAACTCTACTTTGTTTGGAAACAATGTTTCCACTGTGTCTAGAAACACGTTCTACGCAGTTTGCTCTACTGTCTCTTTAAGATACGAAACCTCTCCCTACAACCTTTACAAGGCCCTGTACTAGGGGCTGTAACTTGTTGGGATCTCTAAAAACGTGCATATATTACCATTTGATTTGTTTGTTGGTTGTTGGAACAGTCTCTGGACTGTTTCTGTGCCGCTCTCAAGTCAGGTGGGGTTATTTGTGTGTTTCTTATATAGGTTCTGAGCACATCAATCACCGGGTTACTCGCTGTTTAGCCAATCCAGAGGCCGTTGCTGACAGGTTTGTTGTGCTGAAGTCTTTGTACAGAGTGACCCCACAAAAATGAGCATGTATTCCAAATATTCTGATAGTACCTCCCCATTCAATCCGATAGTTTGGGCCCCCTCAGCAAGGTGTTTTGGTGCCAGTTGAACCTTCACCCTGCCCAGCGACTCTCTGGGCTGGGTTGGTTGAAAGTAAATTATAACAAGGTTTTCAGAAGGGTTGTTGTGAGAAGTTCTGGATGTTCCACCCAATTTCGAGGCCATTCCATCCTGTTGTGAGCATGTTTCAATCAGCAAATAGCAATTTCAGCGAGGGCACATGTGAGAAATTACTTTATTTGGATGTCACGTGGTAGGGTGGTTCCGAGCAAAAGGTTGCTAATAAAAAAAACGGCTCCAGGTATTTTTTTTCATTTGATTCGCATATCAACTAGCAACTGCCTCACAATCCTACCGGCATCCTTCCTCCATGTCTGTCACCTAGCCTTAATGGGCATACCTGCCAATGCTGTTCCGCTCATTCTTGCCCAGTGCAGTGGCAATGTATGTCTGGCTATTTTTCAGACCCTACCAGACCCTGCATGGCTTCCATTGATGCAGTGGTGTTGAATCTGGGACAACTCTCAGCAGATATAAATCTGCTCTTCATTCGGGACAGGGTCGATTTCAACCACTCCATTTTCGCTGGGACCACCCGCTTCAAGATGTCTTCCATTATTGCTGTCAAGCTGTCCACTCCTCAAACTTCACCCCCGTGTATTTCATTGCTGTGGGCATCAATCATTCTTGAGCTTCAATTGTTCTCAAGATCCAGCTTCAAGGAGTCCATCAGCAAGTTCTTCAGGCTCCAAGCACTCAAGAAACCCCCTCAATCTAGATGTAATGTCTACCTTAATACCCCTCAACTTTTCAAGGTGAATAACCGGGAGTGCAAGTCGAAGGCTTGATGGATGTGTTTTGTTTGTTATTCATGCCCCGCTCTCTATCTACCACTGTCTCTTCTCTCCTCAGTCCTCCTCTCAGTTACCAGCCCAATTTCAACCTCCACAGCCAACACTTTACGTCAAACTGTACAGTGCACCATGGCAAGCCAACATCCGCACACTCAACTAACATCCGCCTGGCTTAACCCTGACACAATTTGTGTTTGTGGACAGCGAAAGGAGCAGGGTGGCATATATAATAAATCAGATTTTTATGTACACTTTTCAATTGATTACATTTATATTGTATTATATTTTTGTAACATTCTGAAGAGCTGTTGCTGGTGTTCTCACAATGAGCCTCCTGAGCCCAAGATGACACAATGTGTATTGAGCTCCATTACATACGCCCACCTGGTCCCAATCCCGGGGTCCTTGAATTCGCTGGAGATCATCTGCTGCTTCAGGCGGAAGCAAGCGTCGAGTGCTATGAAAAGCACATACAAGAACCTGTGAGAAATCAGCTAACAGATTCAGTCTTCCGCGGGTAGGACTCACATATCCTCAGGTGGCGTGTTCTCCCACCCCTCGGGTAAATTGACCTTGGGATTTGGGGCATACGGGACACTCCACTGCGAGCTCCCCAGCAGCAGTTCCCCAGACTCCAGATGGGTTGTGGCCCCACCCTGCCCGCTTTAGCATCAGCAGATGACGGTACTCCCATGCCATCTGCATGAAGACTTGATAGCGGTCAGGTGGCTTGATCCCAGTATTGTTCGCCAATCGTTCCAGCATGGCGTAAAAGTCATAAGCGGTCGTTTTCGCCTGCAGCGTGTGGAGGTGAAATTTGTTGAGAACCAGAAACATTGCGGCGGTTTGCGGTCAGTCGTCGGTGGCCGGGTACCAACCCCCATGCAACAGCTGGATGTAGGCTCTCTGGCCTGAGTCACAGGCACAGAAATCCACGTTGACGATGTGGATACCATTGTCATGTAGGACGACAAAGTCTTCGTGTCCTGCCACAGTGCGTGAGCACCTCTCATGCGGAGGGTGCCCAAACTGGATGCGCAGGCCCAGCTTCTGGAGCGACGTCTTGATGAAAAACAGTCCCATCCATTCCTGATGATTCAAGGTTAGGACCACCTTGCAGCAGAAGCACGCCTGGCACTCACAAATATTACATGGAGTGGATTTTGCGCATGCGTCCCCACACAGCATTCCGTGCAAAGCAGGAGACCTCCGGCGCACTCCTGACAACGGTATTCTGCTAGTCTTTTGTTGTACGCTGGCCATACAGACGAGTTGGCGTCAGTGCGGGTATCAGGCCGCAAAAGCTGGTCCAAAAAATGTCCCGCAAGAGACGCATCCATTTATCCAAGGCTTTGTCCTGGTTTAGTTTCAGTCAACGAAGCCCAAAGAAACACCGAACAGAAAGAAAAAGAAAGAGATGAAGACACTCACGGCCGGCTGGAAATGTTTTGAATTCTGCACCTGAGGCAGAGGAGAGGCGGGTGGGTCATCCTCACCCGTATTCTCGTGCCGCGTCATAACATAGCGGTCCTGGTCCTCATCCCCTCCTTCGAAACCCATTTGAAGCCCGTCATTAACAGCAGGCATGTGATCTCCGCGATGCGCGCGCTTGAGTGGCGAGGGTAGATGGACACGAACAGCTTCATGTCCTATCGCCTTCCCGTTCAGCGAGACAGGGTCGATGTAGCTTGAGATGGGTGCCGCCTCGGCGGGGGGTCAGCAGGTTGTTGATGCTGATGCTGAAAGTGTGCACCATGGAGGAGGATGCCGTGGGTGGCCTAGATGAATGGGTGGCGCCCTTGCGGTTACAGTTGGTACTGCGCTGCATCGAATAAATAGAAGGCCAGAAAGAACAGGCAAAATCGAATAAATATAGGTCAGAGAGATAGCCAAGGATGAAATGAGGGCGGCAATCATTGCCCGTTTTGGAGTGAATTGGATAAGCACCTTGAATAAGCGCCTGCGCTTCCTTGTCCCGTCTGCTTTCTCAGTTCAGAGCACCTATAACTCCCACATAACTCTTCCTACTAGAAGTGGGTTTCCCCCCCCATGCCCATAACCAGTAGGAAGGCGTTTGAGGATTCTGCTTATGCTGCAATAAAAGTCACGATAGAGCTGGGATAAAGTCGCAATATCGAAGGATAGGAACCTGCATACGTGGCATATACCCATCCTGCAATAAAGCTGCGATAAAATCCGCGATAAAGCTGCAATATCACTCCCCAAAATTTTATATATGGTATCTGTGTGTGCTGTGATAAAGCTGCAATAAATCTGCGATAAAGCTGCAATATCCCTTCCTGACGGATGTAGGGACTTGTATATTAGCACACAGCTGTGCTGCAATAAAAGCTGCAATAAAGCTGCAACAACTCTTTCCCGCCCACATCGCCTGGCGCGCCACCCGTTGTACTGTCCAAAATAGGAAACTGCCTCGATAAAAGTCCAATAATTACAAGAAAAATTCTAAAATAAAATAAAAAAACATTATATCTATGCTGCGCCATCATCCAAGTCCCTATCCCCTTCAATCCCAATCATGGACACCTGATACAGAAGACTTGAGATGACCTCATCCGGTTCATCTCCACCTTGATCGTCAGAATCTTCTTCTTCTACACCGTCCACGTCCAAGTCCATTGCATCCTCTGGTACTTCTGACCCAGCTCGTTCCACTGCAGTCCCTGATCTGATTGTCCCTGTGAAACCATTGAGATGTGCGAGCTTCTGGAACCTCTGTATATGAGTGCGATCAAACCGCCCCCGACGTTCCCGGTAAAGCTTCACTTGAACAGCAAGGAGTTGATCTATCTCAGCATCTTCGGGGGACTTCCCCTCCTCCAATCTAAGTGATTCCTCCTGATCCAGCAGGAACCGGTTCTCGTCCCGGATCCAGGTTACGACCCGGCGTATTTCGATGTTGAGTCTCTGAATCTCCTCTCTTGCTCGACATAGCTTGAAGTAGGAGTCCATTGCAAGTCGATATGCGGGATGAGTCCAAGGCCGTGACTGGACCTCGTCCCGAGTGTCACGAAGAATGTCGAAGTCGGCTAGGAATGTATACTCGACCACCTGCTCCCAGGTGAGGCTCGCCATCGGAGGATCTAGAGCTAGGGCTGCATCGTTGTATTGATCGATGGTGTTCTTCACTGCCTTTGATCGTGCTTGGAGGGACTTCGCGATATGCCTTCGCATCTTATATCCGGTTTTGAAAGGTTTCGGCCATCAAATAGGAACAGAATTCGATAGAAGACCACATACCAGTTTGAGATTGATTTATCTTTGTCAGCTCAAAGATACGCTGGACAATCAAATGCTCCACCGAATTGAGAGCAAGCTGGTACTTCCGTTTCTTGATCTCGCCTACAGTGGACTGCCATTTCTCAGACTTGGTCGTCCAACGATCCACAATGCCAAGACGCTCGTCAAGCTCCTGGACTGCCTCGAGGTTGTGTTCTACCTTTTCCTTCCCACGTCGTCGAGCCAGTTCTGCCTTGGAGGTCCCAGGAGTATAGGCGGTGTTGTCGCCTTGAGCTTTACGTGCCTCAGTAGCAAGGACAACATATTTTGCACTGGAAAACCTGTGAATAACCAATACGATCTGAGAAGATCACATACCGGCTGGTGTCAAGATTAACAAGCTTCTGTACGTACTCCATCTTGAGAGTCTCGGTCTGATCCTTGGACTCTTCCTGCAGGCCGAGCAAAAATGCCTTCTCCTCTTCGAGCCAATTGTGAAAGACCTGGTAATTGGTGATCTCTTCTTTAGCCATAAATTGTTGGATCTTGTGCTCAGTTTTCAGTATTCCCAAAGCTTGCTTGTAGTTATCGCATAAAAATTTGCCTATATGGTGGAGTGAGGACTCTCATAAGATGGCAAGAGGAACACCTACTCAGATTGGCGTACATGTGGAAGGTGTCGTAATGCTTCACATAAGCCGTGATCTCTTGTTGCCGATGGAAATGACTCGCATACTGGCAACTTTTCGCAAGTCCGTTTGAGCCGGAGAAAAAACCGCTCACATCCTTCGAGATCCTCGAGTCCAAGGCCTTCGACATAAGTGGCCAAGAAGCAGAGTTGGCAAAGTCGGTTATGAGCATGCCCATGGAAGGCGCCGACCAGGCAGCGGAAGTTTTTACACTTGGCGCACTCGCCCAAGGGGCTATTCTTGAGGGTCATCTGAAAATCACACCCAACGTCGTATCCAGCGCCAGTCCTCTCCCCGAGGTGCTCGAGTAACGCCTCGGTCACAGCCAATGGGTATTTAGGCCTTCAAATAAATCTTAGAACTGAATGATTAACGAAGCAGTCGCTCACAGTTCACCACTCTTAATCATGTCGATGATCATCAAGACGAAGCCATGGCGACACAGGCATACAAAGATACCCGTCTCATCAAAGATGCCCCACATCTTTGCAGTGACGTCTTCGATCATGTTCTTCCATCTCTCTGCACATGGATTCGTCTTGTCCTGAATCCCATGTAAATTAAATTTAAAAAAAAAATCAAGACGTTAAACAAAGAAGACCCACCTCGATTGCCTCCATAGGCATTCTCTCTACAATTCGGTGCTTCACCAATTCATTGACCTTCTCCCGAGCTAAAAAGTACCAGTCGCTTGCATCCCGATTGTCTGTATACTCCTTCGACTCCCCCACCACAAATTCGGGCCTGTCCCCTGGCTCCGACTCCACCTTGTTTCGCTGGAGGACACGTTTGAGCGAGTTACCCCCATCCTGCGTGACCAAAACGTCGAAAATCAACTCATCCTTCCCTTCGAGTTTATACATGCATGCGGGACAGTCATGCTTCACTCTCTAGGCGAAGGAATCACGACCCAGGCGGTGGAGCAGCCTTGCCTCGGTTTTCCGACGAAGGTCCAGGTATAAGTCGTACAAAATGGAAAACTGTTGACGAAGGTAGGGTCGGTAGGGCACCTACAGGCCAAATCAGCTCTTTCAAGATTGCGCGAGGACTCCACAGGCCACCATTATTGTGCAAAGGTTACGAAAGGCAAGAGACATACACCATGAAGATCGCAAAGAGTTTTTACGAATGCCTGAATCGCGAGCTGAGGACATCGTGCATGAGCGACCCGATACACCTCAAGAACTCGGGCCGTAATTGCCGCTGTCGGTTTCCACAGTGCACATGGAACCAAACCCTGCATAATCAGAGCAGGCGATATCCCACCCCCTCGAGGATCAAGCACGATCTCTCTCCTCTCAGTATCTACACATATTTTAGAGGGACAAGGAAGAAGAGAAA
Source organism: Mycena olivaceomarginata (assembly GCA_029378375.1). Classification (NCBI taxonomy): domain Eukaryota; kingdom Fungi; phylum Basidiomycota; class Agaricomycetes; order Agaricales; family Mycenaceae; genus Mycena; species Mycena olivaceomarginata. Next base: position 152,327 of record JARKIC010001009.1, read on the forward strand.
CAAACACGAACCAAACATGTCTATGACTAGGATTGAATAAACCTCTGTGTCCTCATCTGTGTCTGAGATCGGCGAACCGCCCTCCTCCAGGTCACACCAGTGCATGTACGCCAGAATCATCTCGGGCATCTGGGCCATGAAATCCAGATTTCGACGCTCTGTTCTGTCGTGTTGAGTCCTCCAATCCCAACGTCGGTTCCTGCCAGATATATTTTCAATATCAGCAAAAAATCAAATCGAGAGATTTAGCTGCTCACACAGAAATATCCTCCTCAATGCCTTCAGCAAGAGAGTCCTGAAGCTCCCCTCCAGCATGGCTCAGCTCAATTCTCTCGAAGCCCTCCATCACTGTGTCAATGTCCACCCAGTTCGACCCTTCTGCCATTTCATCGATATCGTTGTCCTCGGCCGCAAGATTATTCAACTGCCGCTTCAGAATAGGATCCATATCTGTCTCAAGGTTATTAAAATTTCAAAGCAAGGAGGAATCATGTAAGTACCTCTCAGTGTCTCTCCATACTCTCTCCTTGTGCTGCTCCGAAATTCATCAAGGCTTCTGCCTTGTAATAAAGTCCTGGAGTATGTGGGGGTGGAGCCAACTGCATCTGGGTGGGGAAAAGGAGACCCTAGTATCCGAATTTTCCCCTGGCTGGTCCTGGTTTTTTGGATACCGCTCTTTCTCATTGTCGATTGGAATCTATTGGAATGATGTGATCGATGATTGGGACGCGTTCAGTCACAAGTGTGACGCGTGATGCCAGCGCGTTGCCATCCTCCTCCACCTCTGCTCCCTTGCTTGGTCCTGGACTTCTGGTGGCCAATCCAGCCCTTCTTCCAAGTAGCCTGGGTCTATAAGGAGACAAAATGGCTCGTAAGTCTCTCCCCTTGCCCCTCCCTTTTTGTTCTACATTTTCTTGTGCCACTGGGCTTCATACGAGTTGTTGCAATGAGATCCGCCCCTGGAACTCGGGGCCACCTATTCCCTGTAGGAGAGATCCGCCCCTGGAACTCCGATACTCGGTTAAACACGTCTGATTGGCACCAAAATGAACGAGATCCGCCCTTGGAACTCTGACATTTTTGGTGCCACTTGGGCGTCAATTTATTTCTTGAATTTTCCAACTCAAGCCACACCAGCTGATCTCAACTCCACAGCACCTCCCCTCCCCCGGCGTACTCTTCGGTCAGGCCGGGAGTTCTCGGCCTTTGATCTGGCACTTGGGATCGACTTCGACATTCAGCAATGTCTTCATGACCGGCTTTTAGAGCAGCAGTCAGTTGGACAGGACCATGAGCCCGAGGAGAAGATTGCCGGCTCTGCTCTGGAATGTCCCATCCCCGAACCTTCCCCAACACCGGATTTTCTGCTTCAGCTCAATGATCTGTGCCCAGTCGTTCCTCCCCAATTTCTCCTCCTCCTCCTCTGCAGCCACCAGCTCAGTTGTTCCTCCCTCCTCCTCAGATCGTAACAAACTCAAGTCAAAAGCCAGACGCGCCAAGGCACGAGATCGTGCACAGCAGGCCTCCGAGAACCCACATCTGAAGGGCATCCATCGTACCCGAATCAACGAAGCCAAGCCCGCCTACCTGGAGGTATGGCATGACGCCAATGGTCTGCCCCACACCATCCCTGCTTGGATTGGCAACCGGTCTGCCGAAGATAAGCCGTTCATCTTCACCCCACCCAAGCCACTTCCTCGACACGGAGCAACCGGCATGGGAGGCAGGCTGTACTCACAGGCGGAGGTTGACGCTCTCACCGGAACAATTGGCTTCACATATATCGTCTGGCTTGGCTTGTTCGTATTGACTCACTTCCTTCACTAGGGCTAATGTTTCTCCCAGGCTTACCATCCCCATCCTGGACTCTCGACGACGGATCATAGCGCTACTCGGTGGTACGCCCAAGGACGTCGAGGGCTGGACCAAGGTGACAGACGGAGCATTTGCTCTCATGCAAGATGCTCTTCGGTAGGTCAAGCTATCGGAGGAGAAGCTGGACCATCGACGAGCTCAGCATCCTTTCGCTGCCGTTGGCCGAGGTCTATCTCACGAGGGCGGCCAAATGGTATGTTTCCTCCAACGTCATCTACTCCCACTTATCACACGTTCTAGGAACCGGGTGAACTCCAGCAGAACGTCACCAACACACGTGTCACTGATGAGCTTATGGCGCATTCATATTTCCAGAGGATCGTGGGCTTTACGAATAGTAATGAAGCCTTACCTCTCATTAATCCCTTGCTCAATCCGCCCTGCAGTGCTTTTTGCGATGTGGGCTCCCGATCTTTTTCAGGTCTACCAGGAGATTCGGGAAGCGCTCAAGCATCTAAAATGGAATTTTGCCGAGAGCGTCTTCGCCGCATGCACATTTAATTTTGGGCCACGTGCGATCACTTGCCCCCATCTCGACTTTGCGAACCTTGCCTGGGGATGGTGCGCCATCACCGCCTTGGGTACCTTCGATCCCGACGCTGGTGGGCACCTCATTTTGTGGGACCTTCGACTTGTGATCCGTTTTCTGCCCGGGTCCACAGTTTTCATCCCCTCCGCTATCATTCGACATTCAAACGTAGGCATCTTTTCCCATGAGATGCGGTCGTCTTTCACCCAATATACTGCAGGTGGACTCTTCCGATGGGTTCGAAACAGATTCATGACGGATGAGGATTTTGAGAAGAAGGCTTTGGCGCAGGAGAAGGCAGAACGCAGCACTGAGGCAGCTACACGGTGGCAGGATGGGATGAACATGTTCAGCGTAATAGATGATCTATAGACTTTTTTAATTGAGATTCTTCACCTTTTCCATCCTCTGTGCACCTGCAAGTCTTCGTAAATGTGTCCGGAAGCAGGCGGCCCGGCCGGAGCGATACACCCGAGGCGTCCTCAGTATCACGAACACGTCGGTGATGGCACCGAAAAAAATTGCCTGCTGCGTCCCTGTTCACACCTGTGTCCTGAAATTTTTTCTAGATGAGCTTTAGACAGTTTTAAAACACAGCTGTAAAAAAATTGGACTCAAGTGGTGGAACAATTAAATGATATTGCGGGATTTGGTTTGCTGGCTCGCCAAGTCAAGCACATTCGTGTTTCCTTAATGGGACTGACCGTCTTTTGCTCTTGACCACAACCATGTCCACCAAAAAACCAAAAACACCAGCTCATCCTCGCTCAAAGAAGGCTTCTCTGGATGAGAAAGCAAGACACACTCAAGCTCAAGCTGATTATCGAGCACGGTACATCGGATGTTTCCATTTTGACCTCGACAACTTGACAACTCATAACCTTTTCAGAAATCTGGAAGCCACTCGAGAGAAGGCCAAATTGAGGATGCGACGGTGATATTTAATTGCTCAACTGTCCTATTCAATAGCTCACATTGTCAATGGAAGCCGACGAGCTCAAATAAAAGAGTCGGAGGAATCATCAAAAGAAGCCGCGGAGCAGCGACGTGAAGCTGATGCAGAATATCGTGAAATGTATGTGAACTATCAACCTTGACTTCTCTTTTTCTCTAACAAGAATACCGTAGGAAAAGAATGAGGTATGTGTTCTGGTCTACGGCAAGCAGAGGAGATCTGACCGGCGACCAGGACTTATGTTGATCGCCACGGACTGTTGGCATTGACCAACCACTATATTCCTCTGAAACAACAAGCTGGGGCAAAATATATGCCCGGAATCCTTGCCAAAGGTAAGAAATGGGCAAAAACGAAGGAGGCGAGAGCAGTCGAAGCGGACTACAAGAGGCGTATCAAGGCTGCGGGGCCGTTTGACAAATCTGAAATGTAGTATACAAGCTTGAGAAAACTTGCCCATATTGAACGTACTTGCGTGAGATTGAGAACTCGAGAACTTGAGTTCCAGCTTCGATTCGAATGTGTAGGGCTCGAGGTCGACACGATCTGCCATGCCGGCATGATTACGAGAATCACGTGATGTGAACCAGGCACGGTTCGTCTTGTCTCTGCTCCTACACCCATGCCACTCTGCGTGCCCAGGTTCTTCCCAAGCAACAACTACAAGTCAACGGAGGACCACGACACCCACTCCTCGAAGTCCTACTGGCTGGTTCCAGATGTGGGATTGTTCACCTCTAAGTGCGTGTTTTTTTTTTTGTCTTTTTGCATCATCTGAAATATTTCTCAGAACGGCGGCCAACTCTCAGTGCGGGCCCGATGTCGAGGGACGATGGAAGCAGCATGTGCGGAGAAGGCACGCCGAGGAGGAGTGGGCCTCGATCTGCGCTCGCCACCACCACCACCCTAGTCCCACAAACGAGGACGACAACGAGGTCGTTCCTGACTCGGAGACTGAAAACGACGGCGACAACGACAACCGTGGCGGCGTGCCTGTGTCCCGGGCTTTGACCACGGCCCCTGCACCGTGTTGCCGCCGCCGCCGCAACGGCACTCAGTTGACGCCTGCGCATTCAATGTCTGCACATTCGGTACCCGCGCGTTCGGCACCCGCGTGTTCGGTGCCCGTGCGTTCAACGGCCGTTCGTAGCCCCAACTCCATTATCGAAGAAGAAGACGACATTGTGGAGATCGGCGTGCGACAGCGTTCGGCCGCGCCCGTTTACCTCCGCTTTGAACGTCATCTCGTGAAGTCCGAGGAGCCGCCCCCCACCCCACCAGTCAAAATCGAGGAGGCACCATTCGTGGTGAAGCAAGAGGACTGCAAACCGAAGTTTAAAAAGCTGGAGTCAACGGACCCCCCGCTCAATCCCCCCTCGCGTCGAAGCGCGCGTGTGCCTGAAGTCCGGAAGACGCCGCAGCGCCGGCTGGATCCGAACGACACGGATTTCTACTTCCTGAGCGACAGCCCCAACACCTCGCTCGACACCGAGGCTTCGCTGGAGGCCTCGCCCACCCGTTCGTTGACTGAGGTGGCTGCCTGTGTGTCCTCTGCTGCCTTTTCTCCCCACCCCATGGACACTCCCTCGCGTGCCCCCTCGACGACTGTGCGCAAGCACAAGGCCCGCACCCGTGCTGCCCCACCTGTGGCAACACTTATCTCCTCGCCCCCCCACACCTGCATCTCCCTGGCCACCCGCCCCTGTGTCCGCTCGTGCACCCACGACCGTTGGTGCGACTGCACTTGCACCCGCGTTGGCCCATGCACCCGCACCCACGCTTGCCTGTGAATCCACTGCGGCACTGCCTCACCCGCGCGCATGGCTGCCCGAGAGTTGAACTCTCAGGCGGGTGTGCATCTTGCCCCTCCGGCTGTGCTTGCACCTGCGCTCGCACTCGTTAGTGCACCTGACTCGAATGGAGACTTTGTACGCTCGACCACGCGGTCCAGCGAACGTACCGACCCGGCCCGCAAACACACCGTCCCTGACTCATTTTCGCCTGTGCCGTGCTCGACCATCGCCATGCCCCAGCCAATGCGACATCGGGCACCCGTCACCTATGCGACGCCTGCCCGGTCCATTTGCATTCGCAGCTCCGAGTCCCCGAGCCGTCACAACTCCAAGTCCCTGAACCCCGGTCCATCCAGGAGCCGAAAACGGAATGCGAGTTTGAGCCCCGATTTTACGGAGTCGGTGTCCGGTCGTCGTGGAGTCTTGAGCTCAGCGTCCGTGAGCTCCACCTCCTCCCTCTCGGTCTCGATATTTTCCCGGAAATCGAACGAAAGCAAGAGGCAGAAGAAGTCCCCCCCACCTGAACGGACTTCATTCCCTGTCTTTGTGAATGTGCAAAGGAAGACGTTGTATAAAAGCCTGTAAGTCGTTTCAAGTCTTTCCTTTTTTGGCCGATAACTGATTTTTCGAAAGTTCGATGGCCCTTGAGGAGATGGGACAGGGTGAAAGCATCCAGACCGTGTATGGATCGGAGGAGGCGGAGAATATTCTGTCGGGTCTTGCGGATTGAGTTTGCTGAAGGTCAAGAAAAGTAGAGGGGTTTTTTTTTACTGATCGTATGGAAGCATATCAATTTTTTGCTGATCGTATGAGAATTTCGAATATCCCAGACATTGCTATAGTGCTTCATACTTACTCTGCTCATGTCTGTCAATTTTTTTTCTTTGTTGTTTCTTGGTACAAATACATCGAGTGTCGGTTTGTTTGGTATCATGGAAGGAAACAAATATTATACGAAATCACTTTTGCCTCTTGCCACTGTTAGTCCCTTTTCTCTGGCTGGTGTGGCTTCATCGAACACGATCTCCCTCATCAGCCCTCCTCAAATTTGGAACGCGAACTCATTTCAAACTATCCCAAGCGACCGTACACCTCCTGCAGCCTTCTCGACCGAGATGTGTCTTGTCAAGTGGCCTTGGCTACTCGTTTTCTCATACTTATTTTCTGAGCTGCCATGGCCTCGGAGACTGTGAACCCATCTGCTAGGGGACCAGAGGTACGTTCTTTTCCCCGTCGTGTATATGGATGCTGAACCATATTTGAATACAAAAGGGACCGCCAACGCAATCGAGTCATCCCAACCCCGAAAATTCGTCTCTTGGGGGTGATGGTGTCGAAGTACGTCCAGTCTTGCTGGTGGAAACTTTGTATTGAGGAACTTCGTTAGGATCACCCACCCACCCCTCCGCCACACACCGCCGGGCCAACAGGCTTTCCGACCGGGTCAGCCTCCAAGAAACCTAGTGACAATGACGATGATGATGGGTGGGAGGATGAGGAGGTGCTGCAGGGCCTTGCTACAACCCACCGAAGCCGTAGCCCCCATTCCGCCGTCATTTTTCCTCGGAGCGGCAGGAAGTGATCCAGAACTGGGAAGAACTCCCGAGCCAGCGTGGAGAAACGAAAGCAGACCAGGTCCAACAAGGCGGCTGCCTTCAACGACGAATTGAAGAAGTATGACGACTATCGCGAGACGCTTGCACAGGAACTTGCCGACAAGTACAACATGAAGTTGTTGCACGTACGAAGGAGGATGCAATTGTGTGGGGGCTTCAAGAAGGGTCGGAAATCCAGTCTGTATAATATCAAAGTTGGGGCGATCATGAAGCGTCTCAATAAAGGTAAGATTTAATTGGTCGCTGCGAAATTGGCTTACTTTTGGGACCTCACAGATCGGTGTGTTGGAGAAAAATACACCATGAAGGAGACGAAGGCGCTGATCAAGGAAGACTCGTCAATGCTGGACGACTTCACCAGCGATGAGCTGAAGGAGTTGGTGAAGTTGACGAAGACATCAAAGAAGGTGAAACGTACGGGGGTTCGAGCAAGTAACAAGGCCGCGGCAGCAGATACCAAGGCAACACTGGAGGCTCTGGCGAGAGAGGTAGATCATTCTGTTTTGGTCAAATCTCTTCATGTGACTCACCTGGCAGATGTCGGATTTGGCCGAGCACACGGGGATGGTGGGCTTTGCCATGTTTTCTCAGGGACACCTCCACGACCACCAGGGTATATACCAGATGGAGTCCCATGGGGCTTTTCAGTTTTTCTTAGACATCCTTCGAAGGGACGCCACCGACGTGGGTTCCCTTTTTGAGCTGTGGTGTGTTAATCGAGCTAAAAGAGGTAAGATGCAGAGAATTGAGATGAAGAGGTCGTACTCACTGTGTTATATAGACAATGCTGAGGGAACTCTGGGGGCGTTGCAGAAGCAATGTGGGGATTCGATTCGTGCTGGGCTTCGTGAGTCTCTGTGATTTAACGATGACGGACGCTCACCAAAGACCAGAGCTTATTACGGGAAAGCCCAACCTCAATATGAATTTCGACAACTACATCAAGGCCATCGTCCTGAAGTATAAGGTCGGTCTCTTGGGCTGGCCCAGCCACATTCCTTTCAAGCGCATGGGGAAGCAAGCCACCATCGCGCACGTTCACGCCATCGACGAGGGATTGAAGGATGGGTCGATTGTGTGGGCGAAGCTGAAGAAGTCGCAGCAGGAGAAGCTGGTTGCAGAGTTCGAGGAGATGGTGGCGAATGGGATCGTGAGGAGAAGATCAGGAAGCAGAGATCGGACAGGGGGGGGGGTGCATGCGAAGCGAAAGCGGATGGCGAAGGGCAGCGACGACTCCGACTCCGATGATTCCAACAGCCAGGATCAGAGGAAGGCCAGAAAACGGGTGTATCGCAAGGGGAGGGACGACTCAGATGACTCAGACGAGGACGAGGACAGCAACGGTGCTCCAGCCCCCTCCAAGCCGAAGCCCAAAGCCAAGAGCTCCGGATCGACAACCAGCTGCAAGGCGCCAGAATTCTCAATCGCAGAGAAGCGAAAGGCTCTGGAGAGGATGTCAGGCAAGCGGAAGGCAAGGTCTGGCGGCAATCAAGAGGACAGGGAGGAGGATCGCCCGAGGAAGAAGAAGAAGGAGGCTGGGTCGTCCAAGACGAAGAAGCCGACGAAGCCAAAGGCCTCCTCCTCTCGCCCTCCTGCCCGCTCTCGTACCCCTCCTCCTCGACCCAAGCCCAGGGCCATTGTCAAGGGCTCTCGCAAGAGTGGTCCCCCCGGAATTCGTGTGATGGAGGGCGGTGAAGACTGAAGTGTTGTTGGACTCATACTGAAAATGCCGATGAAATACACCCTATTTTTTTTTAGAATTTTTCTTGTAATTATTGGACTTTTATCGAGGCAGTTTCCTTTCTTGGACAGTACAACGGGTGGCGCGCCAGGCGATGTGGGCGGGAAACAGTTGTTGCAGCTTTATTGCAGCTTTTATTGCAGCTTTATTGCAGCACAGCTTTGTGCTAATATACAAGTCCCTACATCCGTCAGGAAGGGATATTGCAGCTTTATCGCAGATTTATTGCAGCTTTATCACAGCACACACAGATACCATATATGCTTTTATTGCAGCTTTATTGCAGCACAGCTGTGTGCTAATATATAAGTCCCTACATCCGTCAGGAAGGGATATTGCAGCTTTATCGCAGATTTATTGCAGCTTTATCACAGCACACACAGATACCATATATAAAATTTTGGGGAGTGATATTGCAGCTTTATCGCGGATTTTATCGCAGCTTTATTGCAGGATGGGTATATGCCACGTATGCAGGTTCCTATCCTTTGATATTGCGACTTTATCCCAGCTCTATCGTGACTTTTATTGCAGCATAGGCAGAATCCTCAAACACCTTCCTACTGGTTATGGGCATGGGGGGGGAAACCCACTTCTAGTAGGAAGAGTTATGTGGGAGTTATAGGTGGTTCAGAGAAATTCAGTTTGGTTCTCTGGGTTCTCTCCATTCCCTATCAGGCGTCAACGGCATTCCTTATTCTAAATAATATTTATTTTCAAATTGATTTTGACATGCAAGATCCTTCAGAGTAGACGAACAGATGACCAATAAAATACTAGACAAGAGAGCAACGAGCAAGAGGCTCCCGCTGTGATAAGGACCGCGGTGTCGGTATTGAACGATATATGATTCGAATTCGACTATGTTCGTCCTCTAGATGGGAAGGTACAGTCGAATGATAGAGCAGAAGGTCGGTGCGCGAATCGGCCCTGTATGAGCGATGGGTGTGTGTGTGTGTGAGCGGTAGTTCATGGAGATCGTTTGTCTCCTAGGTGTGGATGTGTGTAGCGGACCTGTTGTCAGTGAAAACGGTAAAGAAGGTGTGAATGCCTAAACCTGGTTCCCCGTACGAGAGTACTGGAACCCTAAATGTGTTGCCCTTTCGAATTCGACTACGTTCGTCCTCTAGATGGGAAGGTACAGTCAAATG